>JAAEAF010006351.1:0-79703 GCA_011037195.1 Triatoma infestans | reverse complement strand
TTTACTAGTTGGATTTTTTACTTTTTTTGCGATTTTCTTAAAAATGGCTCCGACGATTTTCTTTAAACTTTAAACATCAACCACACATACAAAGAGCTACAACTTTTATTAGAAACATTTCTCCGGGAAAATGCATTGAAGGGCACTTTTGGGGGATGGGTGGGGTTAGGTTTCCATCTAAAGTGCTATTTCAGTTTATTAGACAATTTTGTCATCTAAATAATCTTAATTAGAACTAAATATGTTGTTGAAATTCCGAGTTTGAAAAAATCGGATAATCGGAAGTGCGTTTACTTTACCACTTTATTAAATGATTTATTCTCTTTTTCGCAGAAATGACTCCGACGATTTTCTTGAAACTTCTTATACAAAGTTAAAATTCCAAAGATCTACATCTTTTATTTAAGACATTTCTCTGGGAAAATTTATTTAAGTCTCACTTTTGGGGGAGGGCTGGAGTTATGTTTTTCTCTATAGTGCTATCATAGTTGATTATATAATTTCTATCATCCTAACAAAATTAATTCGAAATAAATAGATGGCCAAAATTCCAAGTTTTAAGAAAATTAAAAGCCGGAAGTGCGCTTATACTGAACAGATTTTTCAGTTTTCGACGAATTTCATTGTATTTGGTACACAAATTATAACATTTGTCACATATAATTTTGAGAACAGGAGTAAGAGAAAGTTGTGTGAGTGTTTCACACCAGATTTGTTTGTACATATATTACTTTTTCTTAACCTGTTTTTGACTGATCTGTTTTTTATACCTGCTAGTTTTGATTATTTTTACACATAATAAAACCAAACGAAATTTTATTTTTATTAGATACACATACATATGTACTATTTTTTTAGTTGTTTACTTCAAAAAAACAACGCCCGCCGCATAAAGAACACAACATATGACATAATAAGATATAACACCTGTAGAGTAATCATAGTTAAAAGTTTAAACATATTAATTTTTAATCAGTTCTTAATTCGCTGCTAGTTCAGACAAACATTTTTATTTTGATCTCTGTTATTTTTTTTTTTTTTTTTTTACTTTATTGACCATTTTCTTATTTATTATGTATTATTATTATGTATTTACTTATTAAATAATTATTCATTTATTTTACATAATTTAGTTCACATGTAAGTACACAGCTAGAGAAATTACTATTTAAAATTACTTTTTTACACTCAAGAACATAACCCCCTCTTTATCATTAAAAAATATAGATCTCAACATTCGCGCCTTCGCGAATGTCCAAGGATTGCTATATTTTATAGTGTAAAAACGGGACATTAATTTTTATTAAATATATAACTTTATCTTCACATCATCCATACTCGGCTAGCTAAGATCATGGTTCTAAGTGAAACTGAAAAACCTGGGATTTATTCTTTAGAAGAAGAATCTATAAGATCTTCTCTTGCAAAAAAAAAAGTGCGACCTAAACGCACTAAAGAGGCGACAAATTTGTCTCCTAACAAACGAAAAGGAAAAAAAAAAAAAATCTGGTGTGAAACACTCACACAACTTTCCCTTACTCCAGTTCTCAAAATTATAATTAACAAATTTTATAGCTAGTGTACCAAATTTAATGAATTTCGTCGAAAACTGAAAAAAAAAAACTGTTCAGTAAAAGCGCACTTCCGGCTTATTAATTTTCTTTAAAACTTGGAATTTGGCTATCTATTTATTTCTAATTAATTTTGTTTGGATGATAGAATTGTATAATCAACTTTAATACTACTTTAGAGGAAGCTGTAACTCCACCCCTCCTCTAAAAGTGCTTAAATGAATTTACCCAGAGAAATGTTTGAAATAAAAGATGTAGATTTTTGCATGTTTAGTTTATATAAGAAGTTTCAATGAAAATCGTCGGAGCCATTTTTGAGAAAATCGCAAAAACGCAAAAAAAAAAAAAACTAGTAAAGGTACTTCCGGTTGAGGAATTTTGACAGATAACGCACCAACGGATCCCATGGTGATACCTAAACGTAATATCAAGTTTCAACGGTTTTTCATTTTTGAGCTATGCTGTTCACCCACACACTCACACACAGACCATTTGCTAAAAATCACTTTTTTTTGGACTAAGGGAACTCAAAACGGATATTTCCGGTAAAAACTCGGTATCGAAAATTTGACACGATTACAATATTTCATTCTTACTAGGACTGAGAGAATGTAAAAAATACGAAATTTGCCGTTATCTACTCCAGTCATTATCAAAAATACTTGGAGATATTTTTGACATGGAATCTTCATCAGACTAGACTGAAACGACAAGAACTGAACAACCGGTTTAGACGACTTGACATCAGATCTAAACGGACATTACTAAGCAAACGACTAATATACAACTCAATCTTAAAACCGATCTGGTCATTCGGAATGGAACTTTGCGGCTTCGCTAAGCGTTCATCAATATTCAACAAATTCAATCTCTTCTATCAAAAATTCTGCACGCTATTGTTAACGCTCTCTACTTTGTCTCGAACCTTATAATCCATAATGGACCTTAATATCCCATTCGTGACCGAAACTGCTTCCTCTTCTTATAAAAAAAGATTCCATAAAATGCTGCCCTACCCTAAAAACCCCTCAGCCAGAAATCTCTTCTCTCTAACCCTCCCGAACAATCTCTCCCGTCGTCTTAAACGTCACTAGCCTCCGGAGATCTCTTCTTTCAACAAGTGGCAGAGACTGATTTGGCGTGCTATCATCACTGGATATCTCTTCCACTCGTTTAGTGCTTTTTTTATCGTTATTATTTATTTGGTTGTTTCTCATAATATCAATGTCATCAGATTTGCTTTTGCGCAATAGGGCGTTGTAAATGAATAAAAAGAGAAAAAATAAAATAAATCAAATTTTGTTCACAATTGGATGATGTTACGCATCAATCGACCAAGCCCCAAAGATGTGTTTTTTTTAAATATTCGTTGAATATTTTATAAACTAATTCAAACAATTAATTAATAAAATAAAAGAAAATTAATTTCGACTAAACGCCAAACGATTTATCCGCAAAGTTTCAGCTTCCCTCCCCCCTACCAAAAAATCAGTTTTCGGGAAAAAGTTTCAAATCAAAAAACCATATGTAGTAGTATGAAAACGTGTAATGAAAATTGTTTGTAGCATTTAAAAAAAAAAAAAAAAACAAAAAAAACAATCATCATTTAAAAATACAGAGGTTCTTTTTCCATTTATTCAAATTTCTCAAAATCAATTTTTTGGCGCTTGGTCAATTGTATGTAGATGCATAACACCATCCATCCAATTGTATTTTATGGTTTGGTGCAATTGTTTTTTTGTTTAATCAATATTATTTGTAATTGTTGATGTTATGTGCAGTTATTTCATTGTAATATAATGATGATGGTGATAGCCATGGCATTTTTTGAAATGTATAATTAGCCCTTGTCCGTATAATAGTCAGCCCAGGCGTGATTAATATTTTATACACAGTTGTCTATAAAATGTAGCAATGTGCAGGTGAGTGTGAATAAAAAAAAGTCTGGCGGTGAGCTAAGAGAGGCCTGGGAGGTGGGGTGGGGGTACACTAAAGCCAAGTAATTGCACACATTAACTACCTGTTCTGGTCTTATGTCAGTGTCAGTGTAGTTTGGCAAAATCCTTGAAGGCATGCCAAGATTCCTGAAGAAGTGGCTAGTCTTCTTACCCACTCTCCCCAACGGAGTCACTCAGTAGTAAAGTATACACATTTTATTTTTATATATTTTATTATGAGATAAACATTTCATTCAATTTGCATAAACAAATAAAAGGACTAGGTTATTTGATAGAGGTAGCTATATCTGTACAAAACATTTGTGATACTAACTAGATTATGTTTCATTGCTAGAAAGTACCAATAAATAAGGCAGAAACCAATAAATACCAATAAATAGGGTCCAGCAGAAACAATGTACAGGTTTTAATTTTCAGTTGTTGAAAATATCCCGCACTTTTTCGTTGGGTATCTGTGGCAGCCTGTAATGTATTGTAATGTTTTTCTTTCTAAACTAGCAACTGCAACTAGTTTTAAGTGGGTTCGTATAGATAAAATACTCTAAACTACAATAAAGAAAACACCTATTTATTGCTATACACAATAAATTACTAAATACAACGCTTAATAATAATTATTTCCCAGTTTAAACCACAAAAGTTCACTTTGTTCACTTTTGTACACTTTTCACAAACTAGTAACTTCGTTTGTAACCGAAAAACTCTGTGTGGTCCCTCTATTTATACCAGTAGAGAACATTCCAGACTTCTCTCGACTATTCCAGTCAAAACTAGAGCGCCGCCAGCGCTTCCCACGGCCACTAAGAGAACCTTAGGTACCTGTCTTCTCTCCTAGGTGGCACCACTAGCTACGTTACAGTATATTGGATTTTATGGGAGCGTATTTATGCCATAGAATGATTTATTAGAACTCGTTCAATAACAGAAACTCAACGGGCATTTCGGCGGAAGGTAAATTGACGAAATGCCTCTTCTCATCTCGCAATTCATTGCTGGGTGAAACAATGGCGTGAACACGGCGATGTGAAAAACAAATCACCTCCAGATCGACCCCGTTCGGTAGGAACACCGGAAAACGTTGCAAGAGTGCGAGAATCTGTGATGCAGAGTCCACGAAGGTAGGCGAAGAATGAAAGGGGCAGTAAGTCGAAATGCCCGTTGAATTTTGTTATTGAACGAGTTCTAATAAACCATTCTACGGCACAAATACGCTTGCTTACAGTCCAACGCTCCATGGCTAACTGACTCCTAGGAAACAAAACAAAACAAATGAGTGATTTGGCTTTCCAAATCTCCCAGATCAACTTTACAGGCTGCCGCCACACATACCCAAGGAAAAAGTGCGGGATATTTTCAACAATTGAAAATTAAAACCTATTCATTGTTTCTGCTGGACCCTAGCAGTATTGTCCTAAGAAGGATTATCCTATGGAAATTACAAAACTCCCTTTTTTCTTCGTTAACCTCATTAGAAATCCCTGGTAGGAAACCCCTGCTCATACTACACTTTCACCCCTCCACAGTTTCTCTTATACCTCGTTATACAATTATATATAACATGACAAATTTTCTTTACATTTCAAATTTTGCAAGTTTGTTCTAACATAAATATACAGGTGTGTGTGGGGAGGGGGGACAAATTCCAATCTATCAACAGAGACAGACAGAGAATGATTTACATTGTAGAGAGCCCAATAATATAGAACAATCACCAAGACCTTAGACTTCTACAAGGAGTTAGGAATAATTCAGGAAAATTTGACGAGTATGGGGGAGTCTATAATTATAGATTCATTGGGGATAATTAACTACCACGTCTATGGTTGACGGAGCACCTCCACTTATAATATGTACCGCTCCTAGATATAGTGGCGTTGAATTTAGGGATGTAGACTTGCTTTCTCCTCCTTAAAAATTAGGGTACAAAGTGCATTTGATATGAGAACTTGTGTGTTTTTATATAAACGCTAAAGCATTTGTAACAGCAACCAAAGAGAAGCTCAGCAACCAAAGAGAGCAGAGAAAGAGAGTCTCTCGACTGGAGTGGGAGAAGCTGTATAAATATACCGACGGACAGTCTATAAAAACACAGTTTAGAGAAAATCGTGAAGAAAAAAAAAAATTCCGTTGATAGATATAATGGATGTGTTAGGTGGAGAGAATTTAGGTCTGGTTGATGATATAAGAAGAACTCTTAGTTAACACTGGTTAACTAATATATTAATTAAGTGATACAGACTGTCTGAACTTTACAATAGAGAAATGTTTTAAGGTAGAGTGGTATGAAAAATGACACGTAGTAATTGGATGTATTGAACTGAATTCAACTGTGTCTTAATGGACTGTCCGTCGCTATATTTATACAGTTTCTCCCACTGCAGTTCGAGAGAATGGTTTTGGGTTTTGTTCTTTACTCTCTTTGGTTGCTGTTACAATGGATTTTGCTTGAAACCATCGTGTACCATGTGTGAGCTTTCTTCGACTTTCTTTTTGAAATATTTTGGTCATGTGCACACACACACACACACACAAAGATATATATATATATGTAGATATCATTCGCTAAAAACATTTTTTTCTGACTCAGGGGACCTCAAACCATGTATTTCCGGTGAAAATTAAATTTCAAAAATTTGGAAGACCGCAATACTTCCTCTTATTAGGAGTACGTTAAAGTAAAATACGTATAGATGTTTAAATAAGAGAAGAGGCCTAGTATAACTTCTTTTTTATCAAACATCTTATAAATAATAAGTATAGTAACAATAATTATCATTATTACTAGAAATATAGAAGACTAGAGTGGGGTACACAAAAATGGATGCAAGATTAGAAACCCATTATTTCAGACAGCTCCGAAAACGTTCAATAATTAGTAATGCGTGCCATTAGACAGATGGCAACAAAACAGCATCTGACACCAATTTCACCGTATACAGCATCCGGCTGCATCTCTATTACTTCCCAGCTACTATTGTTTTCATGAACAAAAAAGATCTTAGAAAATTGTCTAACTCTTAGACCCCCACATCTATTGATTTGCATTCATATAAAAAACATACAGTAAAGAATAGTCTGTGGTTATTGCTTTCATCTGTTAAAAAATATTTTCATTTTTATAATAATTACTTTATTCGCATTGTATGATCATTCTTTTTTTTATTCTAAGATCCATGACTGTCATTGCTAATCAACGTATGTATATAATAATTATTAAACTGACTGTCATTTTTTTTTTTACACGATGTTATAATTAGAGAAATTTATTTGCTTTTCTATTCGTTTTTATATAATCATATGTATGAGAGAGACAGAGAACATTAAATAATTTGTCATAATTTAAAGATATTATACAATAATTATTGATTATTTTTAAATCATCAATATTACACACAAAAAATTAAATAATAAAAAATAAAATTGATAACATACGTATATTTATTCTTTCGCTTAAAGAATTGCATCAATAATTTCTGCATAAAAAGAAGTATTTTTTGTACAGATTAACTGCATTTTGTTGATGGCTAAGATACTTTACCTATAGATTTCTGTCTACTTATTGCAAATCAGGATACTTACTATTCATAATAATTCAACAGAATTTTCATTGTATAATGATTTATTTATGGCACTTCAAAAATATATAGATTTGAAATGTTTTTTGTGTAACAATTTCAGATTTGATTCATTTTTCAATAAATTTCTGTGGTCATAAAATAAAACAATTTACTATAAAATACTATAATTTTAAATTCTAGGGTCAGAGTTTAGTGCTTCAATTGGATAAAGTCGCATTTGGGGGTAGATAGATTTTTGCCTGAAATCTTCGTATTGTAACAGCGAGCAAAGAGAGTAAAGAGAAGAGAAATGAACCCAAGCACTCTCTCGGATTGGAGTGGAAGAAACTGTATAAATACAGCGATGGACAGTCCAGAGATAAACAGTTCGATACAGTTCAATATAGTTCACTACGGTTCATCATCTCGCCAATCAATTCGTGTTATTTTCATACCACTTTGCCTTAACCATTCACTATTGTAAAGTCCAGTATAGTTAAAAGTGTAAAGTCGTGGCAGACTGTATCTCTTTATTATTATTATTATTATTATTATTATTATACATAGTTAACCAGTGTTAACCCAATCTTCTTAATTCATCAACTTAGACCCAAATTCTCTCCACCTAACACATCCATTATAGTATTTGATATACGTATTCGAAGAGATATTCTTGAAAAACACACACACAGATATTTTCGCTAAAAATACTTTTTTCATGTTCAGGGGTCTCCACAACTTGCATTTCCAGTGAAAATTCGATATTGAAAATCTGGCACGATCGCAATACTTCCCTCTTATTAGGAGTAAGAAAAAGTTTAAAAAAAAATGCAGCCAACTAACTGGTTTTTGTAAAATATAGGTTTCGAATGAAATCCGATGAATGAAAATATTTCTATCTTATAAGTTTAATGAATAATTAATGAAGGTGTGAAGATATGAAAATGACACGTAGTAATTGGAAGTAATGAACTGAATTCAACTGTGTTTTTATGTCATCGAAAGTATATGTTTTGATATCCGCTAAAGAGTACAAAACCAAAATGTTTTCAGGGAATGGTCTGTGCGTGTGTGGAACAAAATATCTCACAAACGGAATATCCGTTTAGTTTACCAACCAGATTTGCCAGGCTTTTACAGAAGATTTTTAAAATACGAAACATTTTTAACCAGAAAAACTGCAACTTTAACCATTCCTCTAAGGTACCACTCTTTTCTACAGTCTACGTTTTTATTACTTATATAATTTTAAGGTTCATTCAAATTATCGTTTTAAAACCGGACGAGAGACTTTACAAAAATAAATTTCTGTTTTTTTTTTTTTTGTTTTTTTTTTAAATTTCCTCGAAAAGCATTGAAGAAGTTAAATTTTCAATTTTCTTTAAACTTGTATTAAAACTTTACAGATAAAAAAAATCTGGTATGAAACACTCACACAACTTTCTCTTACTTACTCCAGTTCACAAAATTATAATTGACAAATTTTATAGTTAGTGTACCACACATTTAATGAAATTCGTCGAAAATTGAGAAAAACTGTTCAGTAAAAGCCATTTCCGGTTTATTAATTTTCTTGAAACTTGGAATTTTGCATATCTATTTATTTCTAATTAATTTTGTTTGGATGATAGAATTGTATAATAATCAACTATGATAGCACTTTGGAGAAAAACATAACCCCACCCTTCCCCCCAAAAGTGCCCTTACATGAATTTTCCCAGAGAAATGTTTTAAATAAAAGTTGTAGATCATTGTATGTTTAGTTTATATTGGAAGTTTCAAGAAAATCGGGAAAAAGTGAAAAAAATCATTTAATAAAGTGTTCAAATAAACGCATTTTTCTTAAAACTCGGAATTTCAACAACATATTTAATTCTAATTAACATTATTTAGCTGATAGAATTGTATAATAAACTAAAATAGCATTTTATGGAAAAAAAAACCTAACCCCACCCGCCCGTTAAATGAATTTTCCGGGCGAAATGTTTCACAAATAAAGTTGTAGCTTAGTAAGTGTTAGTGATATAACAAGTTAAAAGACAAATCATCGGAGCCTTTTTGGAGGAAAAATCCAAAAAAACGTAAAAAAAAAAAAAAACCACTGTAAAGTGGTACTTCTGGTTGAGGAATTTTGTCAGATAACGTACTGTCAGACTTCATATTCCCATGGTGATACCTAAACGGAATATCAAGTTTCAACTTTCTGCGGTTTTTCGTTTTTGAGCTAAGCTGTGCACATACACACACACATACAAACGGATATTTCCGGTGAAAACTTTTCTTTCATTTTTTTTTTTTGTTTTTTTTTTCTACAAGTAGTAGTTTCCCCTCTACCTACTGTCTGTGCCGATCCTTTCATTTCTTCTTATTCGTGGCATCGGCCTCCGTCAAACTGTATCCGGTGAAAACTCGATATCGAAAATTTGACACGATTACAATACTTCCTCTTATTAGGAGTAACAGAAAGTGAAAAAACCTAACACTTTTTTTTTTTTTAATACATTTTTCTTGAAAAACTGATTTCACGAGATTGCTGAAGAAACTATCAATTATGATCAACTTTAAAATGACATTATGGAGTATTTATTAATGGAGCCGATCAATGACGTTACCATACAATAGTCATATTTACGTAACTAATTCCTTCTGTCTTAAAATCCAGTAACTAAATTCATTTATTTATAAATTTAGAAAGAAAAAATAATTTATTTTACCAGGAGTCTGCCACTAAACAGCCAAATAAGTAAGGCGACTCAATCTATATCCTAATTTTACAAACAATAAACATACAAAAAGAAACTGAAAAATAAGAAAGAAAAAACCACGTGAGTCTAATATTTAAATAAATATGATGTGGCTGTTTAGAACAAACAATAGTTTTCCATTGTAAAATAAACCAAAATGCAAAAAACGATAACATAATAAATATAACGAAGCCAGATAAAGGAAAAATAAAAAGAAAAATAAAGACACAAACTACATTCTTAAAAAAATTAATATAATAATAAGAAACATATTTCACGGTACCAACAATAAAAAAATATTTGGCTGACTATATAAAATATCAAACAATTTTATCCAAAAACGAAAGCAGACAATGCTTAAAATAAAAAACGAAGCCCACAAAATAATGCATGAAAAATTTTCACAAATTGCAGAATAAATAATGAATTTCCTCTGAGGATGGCACGTTTAGTGCCGAAACGTAAGAAATTTATTAAAGAGATCTGTAACTAATAATTTGAAAAAATAAAACAAAATTTGGCTGAACAATTGGTTCTTCACTGAAATACCACTTCATAATTTTTTTTTAATTTAGGACGCGTCAACATCTATGGTCATTGGTGGACCGGAGCCTTCTCAGTGCACTGCCCGGCCTCCGAGCAGTGTTCTCTCGTTACAGGACAACACTGTCCATCACCGTAGCACAGCTGGAACTCGAACCGGGTCCTCCGCGTGGGAGTCCAGTACGCTAACCATTTAGCTATTCCCTTTCCTTTAAATATTAAAAAAATTCTGGCAATTCTATATATATAAATGATTTTTGTACTTTAAAGTTGATCACATATAATTTTCACCTAGGGGGAAAACGGTTCTACAATATCAGGATTATAAGAACATTTTGAAACACCCTTTATTCTGTATACCTCTCCTACTTAAAGTAAAAATATTAAAAGATATTATTTATAGAACTTCGTCGCAAAAAAAACAAAACTAAACCATTAAAATGAAAAATGATAACAACACATAATAAGAAAAAAAAACGTCCTTTCATTTATAGAATTAAAAAACACTCGTCTATATTCGGGTAATACTCGAGCATAATGAATAACCTTGGCCATTATTTGTATACAGCAAAAAATTTTCTTCAAAAAAACAACAACAAGGAAAAAAAAAAATGACTCAGTTATTATAATTACCTAATTATCATAATATTGCACAATAAACTGAAGCCCTTAGTTGATGTATAAACTCATTTAAGTATTAAAAAATCCTTATATACTCGACAGTAATAAAAAAAAAAAAAATTCGCGTGATATCACAATTAGTTTGAATATATTTATCACTGAAAAATAAAATGTGAAACAAAACCCCCAAAAAAATGAATAAAATAATAAAAATTAATAAACACTAAAATAACAATCTTCCTTGTTTTACAAGGGAAAAAATAGCTGGTGTGATACATTCAACATTCGGTACAATTTTTCTCTTACTACAAACTTACAATTGTCTTCAAAGTGGAATTTTTATTGTATAGCATCCTGGGAGAAAACTACAACTAATTTTGCTCAACTAATTTATTCTTATTAGTACTATTATAGATGGTAGGATCGATCGTATATAAACGGCACTTTAGACGAAGCTTAGTCTGCAATTCTCCCCCCTCTTAAAATGAATTTCCCCCGGAAAAAATTTTACAAATAAAAGTTCGTAAAAAAAAAAACAAAAACAATGTTACAATAAATAATTCACAAAATTACTATTTCAAAAAAAACAAATGAATTATCAGCTAATACTAAAGTAATTTAAAGTGGTGGACACCTTAATGGACGACTTATTGTTCACAAAAACTTAGGGATTATCTCACTTACAAAAATGCTTTTAACAATACTATTTCTGATAAATGTTCAAAACAATGGATGAGTGGACGGTAGTCCGGCAAAATTGTAAAATGAAAGATCCAATAAAAAGTTTACTAATAAAATTTTGGAGAATTTTTTGCCAATTACTCCCTAAGAATAATTCTTTCACAGATTATGCATTCTATGAAAACGTAGGAAGGAAGCACTCTAGTGCTGCAAGGAAAGGTGTATGATTTGATCCTTTCAGTTTGGATGCGAAAAGAAATGCCGAAAGATTGAGACTCGACATTCATATGCCCCATATTTAAGAAAGGCAGAAGGCTAAGGTGTGAGAGCTATCGCGGTATCTCGCTGTTATAGGTACGGTGTATAAAATCTTCGCTTGTCTCCTCACAGAGAGAATAAACATAATTGCCGAAAACGTTTTGGGGGAATACCAGTGTGGGTTTCGTAAAGGAAGGTCAACTACAGACCATATTTTCACAATGAGGTCGGTATTGGAGAAGTTCTATGAGAATGATTTAGATCTCCACCAGTTGTATGTAGATTTTGCCATGGCATACGACACTGTTTCCCGCGCAGGGCTTGTTAGCTGCTTGAAAGAATTGGGTGTCCCATTTAAAATTATAAGACTGGTAAGAATGACCCTAAGTCACATGGTTGCTAAGGTGATAGTGCAGAGGTGGAGGTATCGAGCGCTTTCCCTATAAGTCAGGGAAGGCAGGGTGTCCCTGTTTCGCCAGTACTCTTCAATTTAATGCTTGAGATGGCCGTACGAAACATTTCGACGAGAGCGAATGGATCTATTTACAACAGGAAGGTTCAGAATTGTCCAACAAACTGAAATAGCAGTTAAGATGAAAACCTAACCCCAGTCGTTCCCTAGAAGTGCCCTTAAATGTTTCAAATAAAAGTTGTAGCTCTTTGTATGTTTAGTTGATATACCAAGTATACAGAAAATCGTCGGAGCAATTTTTGAGAAAATTGAAAAAACGTAAAAATAAAACTAGTAAAGTGGTACTTCCAGTTGAGGAATTTTGACAGATAATGCATTGTCAGATCCCATGGTGATAACTAAACGGAATATCAAGTTTCAACTTTCTATGGTTTTTGCGTTTTTAGAGTTATGCTGTTTCACATACATTCACACACACACACCACACACCGCGCGCGCGCGCGCGCACGCGCGCACACACACACACAGACCATTGCTAAAAACCACTTTTTTGGACTCAGGGGACCTCAAAACGGATATTCCGGTGAAAACTCGATATCGAAAATTTGACACGATTAACAATACTTCCTCTTACTAGGAATAAAAGAAAGTCAAAAAAAAAAAAAAAGGTAATTAATATGATAACTGAGCTTGTTTCAATGAGCACAAATGCTTTATATTAGGCTCGATATTTGAAAGTGCAACCCGAAGTTCTTGATCAAGACCTTTTTAAGCATGTCCGCTTATTATTTTTAATTAACTTCACCAGAGTTGAAAAACATTGTTCACATAAATATGTCATTGAAAATGGAAGTAGGAATTGAAATAGCCGTGGTCTAAAATCCGATTAGATATTCTTTCCTAACCGAAATCTAGAAAGCATCCAAATGAAAAGCTTGGGCAAAGCGTCCCGTCATTACTCAATTCAATAAATTCCTTTGGAATTTGCAGGGAAAGTGTTTCTGCAAAATTTATAGCATTGGTTGCATGAGGATTTCAAATGCAATCGTATTGTTGTTCGGTATTAATTGAATAAAAATAGTGGTCAAATTTATTTACCACTTCCGGTGTTATTTTTATTGGTATTATTTATTAATTACCAATAAATCACATGTGGGTCACATGTGGGGCATGGCTGGCCACCTCTGCATAGTACTTACTATTACCTCATGGGTGCAGCGCCACACACAGCATTGGCATATTATTGACGGTTGCGGACCACTCCTTTAGAAGACAGTTTAACTCTACTGCTCCCCCAGATCCTCATCCATAAACCAATTTTCCTGGGAAAACGTTGCAAATAAAAGTTATAGATATTTATGTGTGTTCGTAGTATAAGGAAGTTTATATGAAAAAGAAAATCGGAGCTATTTTTGAGAAAAATCGAGAAAAATGAAAAAAACCTACTCAGTAAAGTCCGGTTGATGCATCTTGCCCGAAACCTTCGTGTCTAATGCGATGGTAGTACCTAAACATACCAGGTTCGAAGCTCCTGCGATTTTTCTTCTATTTTTTTGAGATATTTAGTTCACACATGCGCGCGCGCGCACACACACACACACACAAAGGCCATTCACTAAAAACATTTTACTTCCTCTTACACCTAGAAAGAAGAAGTATTGCGATCGTTTAAGTTTTCGAAATTGAGTTCTCATAGGAATTACATGTTTTGAGGTCCCCTAAGTTCGAAAAAATTATTGTTAGCGAATGGTCTTTATTTATATATATAGGGTGACCAGAGTTATATGCTCCAACCACTTTTTTTTTTAAACGGCGGGAAATTTCGAAAAAATAGAAAACACGTATTTAATCATTTTTAGTCTAGTTTATTTTCAGTGATTGAACCATTTTTTTATACCCCAATATCCCGAGATACAGCATCCAACTTTTTTTTTTCAAATGGAACATTATATTTTTTTTTGCATATTTTTATAGTACTTGAGCCTCTAAAAAAAAAAAAAAAATTTTAAAATCGGTTAGGTTTTTCAAAAGTTATGGTAATTTAAAATATGAAAAACAAATTTCAGTTTAATGTCAAAATTACCTTATTTTTTCTTTAAAGAAGCTCTTCAAACTGGGCACCATCAACGGATAGGCAAGCCAAAGCTCTGGACTCCCACGCTCTGTTTGTAGCAGCACTTAGTGGCAAAGTCAACATCTAGGCAGGCTAGAGTTATTCGACGTTCCAGATCTTCGACTGAAGCCACGGGATTAAGGTTACTGTACACTTTATTTTTTAGATATCCCCACAAAAAATGGACAAAAAATGCACAATTTTATGGACTGATGAATCAAAGTTTACCAACAATAATGGCCTTCTTAATCGTTGGAACCTTTAGAATATGGGCAGAAGAAAATCCACAAGTTACCTTCGCCACACGCCATCAGGTTGTTTTTTCTACAAACGTTTGGTGTGGAGTTTTAGGAAACCAACTAATCGGCCCATACTTCTACAGAGGGAACTTAACTGGTGAAAGGTATCTAACTTTTTTAAGAGACATTTTGCCAGTTCTGCTTGAAGATGTTCCTCTAAAACGTCGGCTAGATATGTATTTTCAACAAGATGGTTGCCCGGCACATAATGCGAGAGTTGTTCGACGTTACCTGGACAGAAATTTCCACGAAAAGTGGTTAGGAACTCATGGTCCGATCCAATAGCCACCTCGATCTCCGGACTTAACCCCAATGGACTATTTTTTGTGGGGATATCTAAAAAATAAAGTGTACAGTAACCTTAATCCCGTGGCTTCAGTCGAAGATCTGGAACGTCGAATAACTCTAGCCTGCCTAGATGTTGACTTTGCCACCTAAGTGCTGCTACAAACAGAGCGTGGGAGTCCAGAGCTTTGGCTTGCCTATCCGTTGATGGTGCCCAGTTTGAAGAGCTTCTTTAAAGAAAAAATAAGGTAATTTTGACATTAAACTGAAATTTGTTTTTCATATTTTAAATTACCATAACTTTTGAAAAACCTAACCGATTTTAAATTTTTTTTTTTAATTTTTTTAGAGGCTCAATTACTATAAAAATATGCAAAAAAAAATATAATGTTCCATTTGAAAAAAAAAAGTTGGATGCTGTATCTCGGGATATTGGGGTATAAAAAAATGGATCAATCACTGAAAATAAACTAGACTAAAAATGATTAAATACGTGTTTTCTATTTTTTCGAAATTTAAAAAAAAAGTGGGTGGAGCATATAACTCTGGTCACCCTGTATATACAAACGAAATATCTGAAAAACGTAAAATTGCAGGATTATCAAATTTGGTATTTTGCTTCCGTATTACCATCACATCAGACACGAAGGTTTCCGGGCAAAATCCATCAACCATATGTGCGACTTTATTGAATATTTTGTTTGTTTTTGTTCTTTTCAGGTTTTTCTGATTTTCAGAAAACACGGCTTCAACGATTTTCTTTGAACTTCATATACCATCTGTCACACAAATCTACCTATCACTTTTATTTTAAACACTTTCCTGGGGAAACCTGATTTTTTTTTTTTTTTTTTTTTTTTTGGAGAGTTCTGGCGGAAAGGTAGCGTTAAACTTTCCTCTAAAGCACCTCCACAGTACAATGTATGGTTCTTCCATTTCTCATGTATAAAATTAATATACTTTTGGTAAAATTCCAAATTTTAAAAAATATCGGTTAGCAGGAAGTGCGATTTTACAAAATTGATTTTTGAGGTTGGGGGGGGGGATTTTTGTAGTCATCGAACGGACTGTAACAATTATTTCTTTTATGCTTGGAATACTAACTTGCACACATATCACTTTTATTTGCTAAACATTTTCCTTAAAAAATTGTAATTTTTAGTAATTCTGCAAAAATCTGAGACGTTAAAATTCAAATATGTTTGTTCAATACTGTTGGCTTCACTACAGTGTAATCATTTTCTATCTGCCAATGTTGATATGATGGCATTTGCCCTTCCCTCATTCAATGTATATTTATTTAGGACATATTAGACAAATTTTCAATTTAAATTTGTCATTTTATATATACCTAACTATATTAAGAGGAGTTAGAGAAAGTTAAGTGTGTCAGAATTGTTCATACTCAGGAGATCTCCTTAATACATACATTTCCGGTAAAAACTCAATTTCCAAAATTTAATATGATCGCAATACTTTCCCTTCTTTTTGTAGGAGTAAGAGAAAGTAAAAAAAAAATCCCAGTTTTATTTATATAATCTAAAACTCTTGGTCTATTTATTAAGCCAACTATTTCTAGTATTTGCGAAACATGAAACCTACAAGCCACATGATTCACGAGTCTTAAATCTGCATTAGTAAAGTGATTTTCTTTTTCATTTAAATAGAGACTTTGTTTATAAAATTACAATCCAAATAAATTAAGACATTATACTATAGTTATAAGAGTGCAAGTGAAATTTTTCAGAACGTTAAGAAGAAGTGTGTATAATATAGCTTAGGAGAAGGGACCTTGAATAGTGACAATAATAATAATACAAACTACTGGACAGAAAATTTACCCCTCAGATAAAGTTCCAGAGTGTTGGATAGCATGGGTCAGGTGGTGACTACATTTTTAGACTTGGCACTTGTTCCTAGTTTAATCTGGCACCTCAAACTTCTACATCTACACACACACACACACACACACACACCATGTCTGCCCAGTATGTTTTGTGTGTGTATGTATGCGTACTGTAAAGAATTCTCTTCCCGGTCCTTTACACTGCCAACCATAGCTACCAACTCTATTTAATACGACTTACTTTGTTAACATTTATCTTTTTTATTCATTTCAATTTTGGTTTATTCTTTGATTAACTATATATTTGTAAAGAATTAAAATAAGTAATGCAAAAGAGCCTAAAGAGAAGCATATAAAAAGGGCGTCAAAATTTAAAAGTCGAACGCAGAAAGCTGATACAAGAAAGGTATAACATTATTTATTACTGGCATTCGATTTTTTTATTAATTTCTCGGTAGTCGGAAGTATTGAAGAATATGTTCAATTATCGAAATAATGTTTTCACCGGAAATACGCGGTTTGAGGTCCTGGGTATGAAGAAATATGTGATGAATGCCAGAAATATAAAAATATATTTTATTTGAAATTATGAAGAAAATCTAACATTCGCTGCCTAAAGGTAGAATTCCACCATTCAGGTAGAAGACCACCATTACAGAAGAGTTAATTGAATTTGGTTAGCTTTGTCTTTTAGAGTTCACAGAACTTTGGTAGCTTTGTCTTTTCACCCCTTCTCACAGGGAAAGATTTGTACTAACAAGAGAAGGCATTCTTTCAAGACAGTCTGAACTAGACATTCTACCAGTAAACATCAGTGCCAGCTTAAGCATTAACCTTAAGTAAAATCCATCTAACTAGTTTCCACTTCATATTTTTTAAGTTAATACATTCTTTGCAAATAACTTGTAGTTATTATTTTAATAGAATATATTTATTGTTAGCAGTGGTGACTACCTTCTTATTTCTGATGCTTCTCTCTCTTAAACATATATACTGACAAGCCCTTTACAAAACCGCTCACGCCACAAGCCACTCAACACATCACACCAATAACATTTCATTGGTGCCAGCTGTTTGGGATATTATCAACCAGAATCCACAAATTAAAAAGTATGTAAAATTTTCAATTAACTAATTAAAAAAATTATCCATCAGATAATTTTATTGCTTTTTTCTCAATTATTTTCTCAGCGGAAATATCTTAAATATTTCCCATAATTGAATTTATTGAATTTCATTTTTCAATTTTTGTATTTGCACCCTTATCCCTTGTGAACTCTGTATTTCCAAAATGTATAAAATTAACGGACAAAACATGAAAATCGACACCGCTGTTGAATATTTACTTGCTCAGCAGCAATTAGCCAATCCTCCAGCGACCCCTAACAATCAACCTGCTAGCCTCTTGAGAAATTACAACTGATAAATAGTTTGCCCACATTTGATGGCGAAAATTCAGCCAGTGTTTCAGATTTCTGACCAAAATAGCCATTGCGCTAGCCTTTCTGGCTGGGATGACGCAGCAAAACTAGAAATTCTTGCACTTAGACTCTCAGGTTCAGCAAAAATATTTTATGATACGCTGAAGGCCGAATTAGGACGCCAGGGTACGATAATAACGTATCCTCTAATCTCAGAACGTCTTCTAGCTAGATTTAGAAAGGAAAAACCCCACTAGTCCTCTTACAACAGATGACTAATATTCAGTCTCTTCCTACAGAAACCTTCGCGGATAGAATTAGACATATCCAGTCCACCATTAGCTTTTAAGCTCAAGCTAACCGACTGCAGGCCTTACAAACAATTTTAGACAAACTGGCCACTGATGAGTTCCTGAAGTCACTTCCTCAACCGCTTCGAAATGAGGTACGAACAAAGCTACCAGATGAAGCTCTTTCTTATACCAACGCCCTAAAAGAAGTATAGGCTTCGGAAACAAACCCTAGTTTTCGCTATCACCTCGAAAACGTCAAATCCTTGCACACGCCCATTTCCATGTCGTTTCTGCGGACAAATGCATTTCCACGCAGAATGCCGGCATCGAAATAAAAATCAGAAACCACCATTAAAACCTACTACCACTCGAAGAGTTTTTAATGTAGTATAGAATAGGCCCTGCCGCCACTATTCCGGTCCACATTTTGACGTGGACTGCACAAATAAACTTCGACCAAAACCCCGCACTAACTTTGGCAAAATCCAAACAATTTTAATATTCCTAAAAATTTTAATCGCAGAGTATATAGTAATAATCGCTATAATAATAATAATAATCAATATTATAGCAATAATAATAATGCTCGAGTTAATAATTCAAATAATTCACGAATAAACTCTTATCCTGGTAGACCCCAATATAATCAGAATGATAATAATTATAAGGAAACAAGTAATAACCTCCAAAATAGGTCCACTTGCCAATTTTGTTCAAAATTTGAACATACGGCTTGTAATTGTTACCAAATACAGCCAAAAAACGGTTAAACCCGCAGCTGCTCTCACAAACGGCTGATTTAATGACCACGGCTCTCCCACCTGTTCTCACCAATTCTGACAATTTGTTAATAAATTTAAGAATTGGCAAAAAATTTATAGGGCACTTGTAGAGAGGAGTATTTGACTTGAATTGAAATACATTCTCAATGTTTGAACCTTTTCATATTTTGTTATATTCATACAAATTAAGAACGAATTTAAATACGGTTGCAGAAACAAATTTAATATTTATCAAGTGAATTAAGAATTTTTATACTCTCGTCCAGTTACCATACGAGCGTAATATAAAAAAAAAAGGCGTTACTTTAATCACTGTTTGATAAATAATAATTATTATATAAATAGTAAAACTATTTATTTAAAATAAAAAGAGATAAAAAATGTTTGGTAACCTAAAAGAATGTAAGTCTATTTGAAAAGGGGATGGTTATCTTCAGAAATATTCGAGAGCATTAGGTTAAAGTTAGGCAAAATTATATTATGTTTTGTAATACATAATTTATTCTTATACTTTGTAGGCTAATTTATCTTGATTAATTTATAAGGAGATTTTTAGCAGGAGTTTGAAAGGCACTAACAAAGATATAATAAAGAATTGAAAGCTAAATAAGAACGTTGGTTCCTTTCAAGCACTCCTGCTGAAAAAAATCTCCTTATAAATTTAATTTATTTTAAACGTTTAACTCTGAACAATTTCTAATATACTATAAAATTTAATTAATTGAAAGATGGCAGAACTTGATTTTTTTTTTTTTAATTTTAGCGATTAAAAGTGATTTTAGCGAGTGAAAGTGACTGAACAACTATAGCCACTGATTTTTTGT
This sequence comes from Triatoma infestans, assembly GCA_011037195.1. Classification (NCBI taxonomy): domain Eukaryota; kingdom Metazoa; phylum Arthropoda; class Insecta; order Hemiptera; family Reduviidae; genus Triatoma; species Triatoma infestans. The sequence goes on along the minus strand of JAAEAF010006351.1, from coordinate 59,495 downwards.
GTGAAACAATTGTCATAATTATGAACTGTTGTAGAAAAAAAAGAACTTTGTTTTCATTAAATAATTTATTTTTTGAAGAATTGTAAAATTTTGTATGTTAAATATTCAGCACAGATGCTGAATAGATTACACATGACAGCGTAACGTGCTCGTGCATGCACGATGATATGATAATACAGCCTTCTTTATTTCCTTCCAATCACTGACTAATATTGACAAGTAAACAAGAAACAGTTGTTGTTGTGAAACCAGTCTGAAACAAGCAACGCAGTATATATTAACATTATCTTTCTGTTGATAAAGAAAACGGTACTCTCCACAATAACACATTTCAGAAAATAGTAATAAAACAAATGACAACCTTCTATATATAAATATTATAAAAAATAAAAATAAAAAAAAATAAGCAAGAATTCAAAGAAACATAAAATAGCAATTCTACTTTAAACTTTGCAACAGAGATTATTGACTTTTCAAAAATAGAAATGACAATAAAGTTGTAATAAAAAGACCATGTTACCTTGCACATGGCGCCAGTATTTTTAATGTTCACCCATTGTAGTGTTCATTATTTTAAATGGCTTGAAAGAAATTCTAGAAACAATAGTTTCGTTTTTTGTCCAATGTTACTTTTTTCTTAAAGAAGACTTGTATGGATTTTTTACACTTTGCATTCTATAATTTTCAAAACAAAAGTCTTGAATTAATACAAATTATAACACTGAAAACTTAAACAAATATTATGTCACTGAGATACAAGATAAATTACCTGATAATTGAATTATTTTTGGCCCTTATCAATCCATATTAATATAAACTATGCAATCATCTTATTTCAAAGCCATGTTTAGTTTTCAGTTTTCTCTTCGAGTCTTTGATGTTTTGTAATAATAACTGCAGCCCTTGTTGTGCTGTTGGTGAATTAATACACTAAGGATACTTAGCTCACAATATCAAATTTACGGACTTGTAAGGAGAAAGAGTGTATGACAGATTAGAGAATGACCGAACCAACAACGGTTTTGGCAGCGTAAATTGGTAGCGTTGATAAGTTAAAGCAATTGGCTGTTCCAGAGGATCGTTTAGCTAGACTGGCAGATTGACGAGAAACTCTGGCCTGTAAAAGGGCTTTGACAGAGAGCAGAGTGATTATTTATTTTTATTCTTTTTTCGCGATTCATGCTAGTTTGAATACTGGGGTACGCCCAGTAGTGTGCCTTTGATAAAAAAAAACAAAAAAAAACTGGTTACTTCTCGGAAACTGATGTTGTTTATGGTTAAATCTTTGAAAGTTGTGAGTAGAGTCCAGAATGAGTTTGTAAACTCTTGAATACTTCTTAATAGATTGATTGTTTGCTTCTTGATAGTTGACAGACTCTCTGAAAGTTCAGAGTCTTCAAAAGTTCAGACTTTCTGAAAGTTGATTTCTAACTCTTGAAGGTTGATTTTTAGCTGGTCTTAAGCTATGAAATTTTTTTTTTTTTTTTTGGAGTGTTTTATAGCTCAAGGTGGGAAATTGGCGCAGCTACTGATAGAAGCCAGATACTTTAGAATAACTCATTCGAGTGATCATGACCGAGAGGATAGGATAAGGCGCATTGAGGTGTGTCGTAAAAGAACGCAGCGTCGAAGCTATGATGAATTTCCTCAACAGGAGAGTTTCTTTCATTACATCTTTCTAAGCTATTTCGTTAAGCAGTCCATTTCCTGGGATGCGATTTAGTCTATTCAATTTTGTCTATTCCAAAATACACGTCTGTAGGCGTCTCTAAAGACGTCTTTAGTGAATGTTTTTAATTTTTATTTTTTTTATAAATAGTTACGTGCAAAGTAGTCCATTTAATATTTTGGATTAGCTAATAATGGATACCATAAAAAGTTCCTGAGTTCAAAAATAGAGCAATTACCGTCGTGTTTCATGTGGCTACAATGTACAAGAGAGTAGTAATCGTTTTTCCATTACAGCTGTGTTGTGGTATGAGTTGAATCTAGTCCGGGCAAGATATGAAAAAACAAAATAGTTCAGCAAATATTAAGGGAATAAGCATCAGCGTGTAATTTGTTCTATCGCAATTAATCTGTCATTTATTTTGTTTAAGGGTTTCCACTAGTGTTTCAGTTATCACATAATACTGCTTCTCTCCAAGTTCCTCAGTCCCTTGCCTGTTCCTCCGTCAGCCCGTATCATCCCCTCCATCTACTTCGCGGACTCCCTCTCCTCCTTCGGCCATCCATTTCGCTGTCCATCACCAACCTAGCAATCTTTCTATACCCATCCTCTATAGGAATAGTAGCTTTATCCTAACGAAATTCATAATTCTGCATTTGTTTCACATTATTATTGATGCACCATTCTTGAAGGTTATCTAAACAGCTATGCAATTGCAAGGAATCCTCTATAGAAGAAATCTTGGAGTAAAGTTTTAAACCATCCGCAAAAAGAGCGAATTGACCACTAATATTATTGGTGATTATGGCAATGTCATTGATAAAAATGTTGAAGAATAGAGGACCAAGATGTGAACCCTGTGGTTCACCTGAAGATGCCAATAACTTTGTCGAAATGTGTGTTTTATTTTTACCATTTGCATTGTTGCGGATAATAATTTTTAGCCATTCGAGAAGAATTCCATGGATACCATAGGTTTGGAGTTTACCAAGAGGGATGTGGTGATCAAATGTAATCAAATGCCTTCGAAAAATCAGAAGATATCACGTCTACTTGATTCGATGTAGAGAAGGTTTTCAAAGTGTAGTCCTGTAATAGCAATAGATTTAGTAGAAACCATGTTGTTCCGAAATAATTGTACTGTTAATGACAGAAATTAATTTATTTATGACTCGAGATTCAAATACTTTGGCTAAGGATAATAATTGTATGCAGATAGGTCTACAATTTTTGTACGTTGGATCTTTCGCCATCTTTACTGGATTGGTACGACAAAGCTTGAATTGAAAGCCTCTGGAAATTTGCCTTCAGAAAGAGATTACAATACTATAGTTACAATAGGTATATGTAAAGTATACACATGACTTGCTTTTTATAATTTTCGAATAAAATTTGAAAAAAAAAAATATATATATATATTTTAAAATAAATCTATCTAGGGCATTATATTTCACAGCATTTTCTAAGAATCCGAGGCGAAATTTCGCAGGTCCTGAATCTTTATTCTTCTTTATCAAGGCAATTGAAAAATGCTTCAAACACTTGAAAAAAGTCTATGGTTAATGAAGATATATTCACTGAATTAGATGGGTGATACGAAGCATCATGTAGTTTGCTGTTGGATGTACGTATAAACAGTTGAGAAATGGCAAGCAAATAGATGAGCTATCGTTTGTGGATTGAATGAGACAATGTTATTGTGAAACATGGATTCTGGCAAGGAATTAGATTTTTTTAATGAATTGATGTAATTCCAGAAGTTTTTCACTCCAGTATTACCGCTATCTGCTGTATTGATGATAGGTTCTCAATATCGTTTATATATTCGTCACAAGCAGTGTTAACCAGTAATTTTCACTGAGCTCTGAGTTTAGCAATTTCAAGATAATCCTCTTTCTTGGATGTATTCTTATAGATAAAATGTGCAGCTTTTTTCGGAACACAAGTTTCTTTGAATCTGAAGTGAACCATTTAGGAAACTTAGATTCATATATTCTCTTGATGGGCGTATTATATGCAATCGCATTTTGTAATATATTTACAAATCTAAGTTGTGAAAAGTTGTGACCCAATCTATAGCATCAGAGACATTTTCCGTGGTAGCCTGCTTCATTTTGTGGTCATCGGCGTTCGCCGATCTTCAGGATGCGTTTTTCAAAGAGTGTGACAACATAGACTTGCACAGAGAAAATTTAGTTTTTACATTATATATTGACATTATTAATATATTAACTCACAGCTACAAAATCACAGCTCTTGGAATCATACACTGAAACGCAATGTTTCATGACTTCATATTTTCATTAAATATGTCTAATGAAAATTGTAACGGTAGATGATAAGCTTCAATTTTAAATAAAGGGTCAGGAGCACTTGAAACTTGAAGGTTACTGTCAGAGTAGAATACCAAGTCGACAACTACGTTTCTATTGAACTCTGGAGCAAGTATCCACAAGTAACTGGGCTGAACTACATAGATAAACTATCTGAAAGACCATTCCAATTAATTGACGGTAAGTTGAAGTCACCAGCAATTACTGATGTATTAAAAGAAGTGATTGTAAACAATTTTTAGATAGTATCACAGTGAGTTTGGTATACATGCATGCATGGGCGAAGCTGGCAGAATATAAACACAATCAAACAGTATTTTAGAGCTACCTGCTATGATTCTAACAAATACTTGTTCAACGTTATTCGAGTACATTAATTAATTCAGCTTAATATTACTTTTAACTGCTATAAGTCACCACCGCCAACTCCGCTTTTCTTACAGCTAGTATTATTAACACTTCTATTCATGCGATATATATTATAATTTATTAAATTCGGTTCTGTATTCATTATTGCAGTTCTGTTAAGATTAGTCTCACTCAACATTATCACATCATAAACACCTAATGACATTTTTAAACAATTCTAAAATTTTAGTCTTAATCTATTCGCATTTTGGTAATTGGATTATGTTTAGTTTTTTGCTTGCTACCAACTATTTTTGGATGACCACTGATGTAGATAATCGTTAAATCTTAATCACCGGATTTCAACCTTTCTTCAAGGTGTTTCTTAAAATCTCTCTCTCTTCATAACAGTCATATATCTTCTAATCACAAACTTGCTTATATGCTCGGACACCTTCTGACAGCTTATTTCTATTCCTGAATGATTTCGAAGCACTGATCTTTATTCTCAAAAAACTACTTTTAATGGGGGTATTTTACCCAAAGTGAGTCTATTTAATCTGAAAAATGTTTGACAACTTTATAATATTACAAGAACTAGTAACATTAATAAGTTTATCAATTTGTTGATTGTCTGCTTTCTTACTTTCTTCATTCGATTCACTTGTTGATACTGGTATATTAAAAACTATTAAATTTCGCTTTCATTAAAACTAATTCTTGAATGAATTGTAATAAAACAAATAATCTCAAGACATAATAAGAGAACAACAATACGCGCAATGTAACCACGCGTAAGAAATGTGAAGTAAAACTATTGTAAAAAAAAAAAAAAAATATTTATTTGACAAGAGTCAAGTGCCACTTTTACCCACTCTGAGTTCAGGTCTGCAACCAACGAATATATTTTTATATATACTTATTATATATAAAAAAATATATAAATATTTATAAAAAAAAAAAATATAAGTAATAAAATATAAAATAATTAAAAAAAATCTGGTGTGAAACACTCATACAACTTTCTCTTAGTCCAGTTCTCAAAATTATAACGGACAAATTTCATAGTTTCTGTACCAAATTGAATGAATTTCGTTGAAAACTAAAAAAAACTGTTTAATAAAAGCACACTTCCGGTTTACTAATTTTCTTGAAACTCGGAATTTTGGCCATCTATTTATTTCTATTTAATTTTGTTTGGATGATAGTATTATATAATCAACTATGATGGCACTTTCGAGAAGAAAAACCTAACCCCATTCCTCCCCCAAAAGTGCCCTTAAATGAATTTTCCCGGCGAAATGTTTCAGATAAAAGTTGTAGCTCTTTGTATGTGTAGTAGATATAACAAGTTTTAAGAAAATCGTCAGAGCCATTTTTGAGAAAAATTGCAAAAAAGTAAAAAAAAAAAAATACTAGTAAAATGCTATTTCCGGTTGAGAAATTTTGACAGATAAGGTACTGTCAGATGCCATGGTGAGACCTAAACGGAATATCAAGTTTTAACCTTATACGGTTTTTCGTTTTTGAGCTATGCTGTTCACATACATACATACATACATACATATACATAACCACACACCATTAGCTAAAAACCTTTTTGAGGACTCAGGGGACCTCAAAGCGGATATTTCCGGTGAAAACTCGATATCAAAAATTTGACAAGATTACAATACTTCCACTTACTAAGGAGCAAGAGAAAGTAAAAATAAAAATATAAAAGATATAAATTTTTACGAATATATTTTATATTTTTATATTTATATTTACTAATATAACAACGACTAATATATCATTATAAAATTTGATATTTTTATAGTTATTATAAAAAAAAAAAACACAACCTTTACAACTTATCTAAATTTTCTAAATCTTTAGACAGTAAACAACAGTTTTTATAAAATTATATAAATAATAGTAATTATAAAATGAGATAGTTAATTACTAGGAAGCGTATTGCGTAAAATCCCTTACCATACTATGTACAGATCAACATCCTAGGTTATTCCCTTTCGAATTTAATTAATATTTAATAATCGTCTATAAACACTTCTAAATGTAAATAATGTAGTTTTTACTGAAAGATAGAATTCCTTATATTTCTATACCCATAAAGATATGTTCCTAGTGTTGTGTAAGGAATATAATGCTCGTGTAGGTAAATATTTAGATATGCATGAAATTAGGTTAACAAAACATGGTAACCCTGAGTTGCACGCTATCTATAATCACTGATGATCGCTGCGTTGTTAATAATATTATACGGATAAATTTAACATATAAAATAAAAAATTATTTTTATATTTTTATCAATTAATGAATGTATAATATCTACAAATTTTGTTGGGAGAAATATAAGTATTTCTTTAAGAAAAAAAATAATAAACAAAACTATATCCTGCAATGGATTCATAATATAATGATGAGGATTCTAATTCGGCGGTAACATTTCTCTCTCTCTCTACCTTACACACACACACACACACACACACACAACTTATACATGTATACAAACACACATTCACTCAAAACTAAACTAAAAAAAAAAACTTTGTAAAGGAAATGTAAATACAGCAATGTAAATTATAGTAAGACGGATAAAGAAGAAATAAAGCTATATACATAACTGCAAGGTGTCTAAGGAAAATTAGACAAGCCTAATGGAACATACATTAAAATAACTGTCAGAAGAAATTACAGCTATTTCTTGTTTTACAACACTGACTATACAGGTGGTGAACAATCATTTCCGCATATGTAAAGTATTCATGACTTGCTTTTTATAATTTTCGTATAAAATTTAGTAAAAGAAAAAAATTTCATATTTTAAACTAAATCTATCTAGGGCATATTGTGTTATTGTTATCTAGGGCATACTGTTATCTAGTGATATTGTGTATCCCCATCACCTATTATCTAGAAATGGTTTATTATTTCAAACATTATTTTATTAGATATGATGAGAAAAGTACGTAGCATCTGGGCAATTATATTTTTTTAAAGAAATTTCTCAAAAAAGGGAAAAAAGTTTAGTTTGTGATGTGGTAAACTATAATCACGTCTTACCTCAAGTACAACCCACCCTTAGCTTTAGTAGACCCACCCTTACCTCTAATACAACCCACCCTTACCTCTGGTACAACCCACCCTTACCTCTAGTACAGCACACCCTTGCCTCTACCACAACCCACCATTACCACTGGTACAATACACCCTTACCTGTAGTACAACCCACCCTTACCTCTAGTACAACACACCCATCCCGTTCCCATCTTATAGCTGGAAGTCATTCACAGAGTAAAGGAGCAGTGCTTGCGCACGTAAATTTAAATTGTAAAATTAAAGTTGTCTAAAGCGGCCAGAAAAAAAAAGAGCTTCAATAAAACATGCGGAAAACATAATTCAATTCATTGAATATAGCTTCATGCCAATAATTATAGACACTGAAAAACATTACAATCTTTGCTTCTTTTTTGTAGGAGATCAAAAATGTTTTAATGGAATCAACACCCCATTTTTTTTTTTTTTGGAAATACTATAAAAGAAATGTAAAATATCTGCTCAGACAAAAATTCTTAGCGCAATTCCTCTATCAGGTCCAAAAATATTCAAGCCAGCAAGTGAGTTCAAATATCTTGAGGCGATTTAGTCATGCAGAAAAATGAAAAAATCAGACAAAATTAAAGCAAAAGTGACCGAAATAGATGGTACTTTGCTTTCCAGAGCCAATTAAAATTCATAGTTGATGAACAGAGTTTAAGTTCTTTATGTATAAAAAAAAAATCTGGTGTGAAACACTCACACAACTTTCTCTTACTCCAGTTCTCCAAATTATAATTGACAGCTTTTATAGTTTGTGTACCAAATTTAATAAGATTCGTCGAAAACTGAAAAAATTGTTCAGTAAAAGCGCACTTCCGGTTTACTAATTTTCTTGAAACTCGGAATTTTGGCCATGTATTTATTTCTAATTAATTTTGTTTGGATGATACAATTGTATAATCAACTGTGATAGCACTTTAGAGAAAAATAACCCCACCCCTCCCCCAGAAGTGCCCTTAAATGAATTTTCCTGTAGAAATGTTTCAAATAAAAGTTGTAGCTGTTTGTATGTGTAGTTGATATAGCAAGTTTAAAGAAAATCTTCGGAGCCATTTTTGAGAAAATTGCAAAAACTTAAAAAAAACAACTAGTAAAGTGGTACTTCCGGTTGAGGAATATTGACACATAACGCACCATCAGATCTCATGGTGATACCTAAACGTAATATCAAGTTTGAACTTTCTACGATTTTTCGTTTTTGAGCTATGCTGTTCACATACATACACACCCACAGACACACACACAGACACACACACACAGACCATTCGCTAAAAACCACTTTTTTGGACTCAGGGGACCTCAAAACGGATATTTCCGGTGAAAACTCGATATCGAAAATTTGACACGATTACAATACTTCCTCTTACTAGGAGTAAGAGAAAGTAAAAAAGTAACAATTATGACTGTCAGTCAAAAAAAATATGGATGATTAATGAACGTTTGGGAAATAAATTACTCAAAACTAAATAATTAATATATTAATAAATTTGCGTAAAATGCAATAGAGAGTTTGTTTCTTCATTTACATCACCATCAATGGATCATTTATTGCTACCATTAACAACTGCTTTTTAGTTTTTCCCAACATTTAAGAAGCCCGCAAGGGGTATCTGTTGCATGCAGTTACTTGGGGAATAGCACTCCATTCACTTTGTCAGAACAGTAAACAATACGCTTAAATTACAAACACTCTACACTCTACAGACAAGGAAGGACAAACAAAGTACACGAAGTAGGGTCTCCGTCCCTAGTTAACTGGTGTAAGGCAAGAGAGAAGGAAGGGATTAGCTCAGTAGTCGCGCGCTGGACTAGCAACGCGGAGGTCCCGGGTTCGAATCCAGCATGGTGCCCTTAGATTTTCTCTTCCTAGGAGCCTCCAAAGCTCACTGACCGATGATAGGCAGTGTTGGCTCTAGCTAGAGAACACTGCTCGGAGGCCGACAGTGCACTGAGAAGGCTCCAAGGGTCACATGAGATCTTTCAGGTAGCAATGCAATAATCCCCTATAACAATCTAAATCTAACATTTAAGGAAGATATATCCCCGGATATACCTCCTTTGTTCTACCATTGCATTTGGTGGATATTGTAAGTCTTCTTCGTTTCACTCTCACTTATACTATAGTGAACAATTTAGGCTGGTTAATAACAGGTTGCCAGTTTTTATGAAAAACGACTTCAAACCGGAATATCTAGTTAATCAAAAGATTCTGATATTTTTTCAGATAAGTATAGCTCAGTGCACTAACGGCAGACAAACATTTATATTTGATGCCAGTGTTTACAAAACAATAAGAAAACACAGAGTTGCCCAAAAAATAAATTGACTTTTTCTTTATTTATTTATGAGAAATTAAGATTAAAGGAAGAATTTCCAAAACTGAACGGATAATTTAATGAAATATCCAAGCATATAATAAAAATTATATTGCCTAATATAAATAACAATCGAAAACATAAATCATAATAATTAAAATTGGAGGAAAGAATAATAAACTTAATTAGAACTATTTAATTAATTATTTATATCTTTTATATTCATAAATCATAAAGAAATAAATCTGTCAATTTATCGCAAGGACAATAAAATTTAGGCTATCAGAAATATAAAAAGAGGTTATCACATACATAGTAATAATATTAACAATAAATTTCTTCTATTTTAAAAATTATTTTTATTATAACAATTACATAATTTATAATAATATATGTACATAATCGGGGACCTCTATAAATAATGACATAAATGTGTGATGAGAAAAAGATTTCTGTCAATTAAATCTATGCAACTGACATTTTAATTATAGAAATTAGTTTAGCTAGTTTTAAAAATTGGGATAAATTACATTTATACATGGAGAGTTGATTAAGTAAATACTCGCTTGAAGTATGGGCGATAAAGCCAGCCATGTAGGTAGCGAAAATTATAAAATTAATTGGCACAAAGTTTCATATAGGATAAATATGCAAATAACAATAAAGTTGCACGCCTAGGATTACATACATTGCTTTATTTATTATAAAAGTTGATTTGTTCGCGTGTGCATGGAGGAGACTCGACACCTTCGATCCCAAATGAGTATTTACTATCACGCCCTCATAAGAACACAAGTTTCTACAGCATACAAAAATTATTCGTTTATAAGTTTACTTTCGCATTAAACCTATTAAAAAAATCTGGTGTGAAACACTCACACAACTTTCTCTTATTCCAGTTCTCAAAATGATAACTGACAAATATTATAGTTTGTGTACCAAATTTAATGAAATTCGTCGAAAACTGAAAAAACTGTTCAGTAAAAGCGCACTTCCGGTTTACTAATTTTCTCGAAACTCGGAATTTCAGCCATCTATTTATTTCTAACTAATTATGTTTGGATGATAGAATTGTATAATGAACTAGGATAGCACTTTGATGAAAATCTAACCCCACCCCTCCCCTAAAAGTGCTCTTAAAAGAAATTTCCCAGAGAAATGTTTTTAGATAAAAGTTGTAGATCTTTGCATGTTTAGTTTATATGCGAAGTTTCAAAAAAATCGTCGGAGCCATTTTTGAGAAAATTGCGAAAAAGTGAATAAATCATTTAGTAAAGTGGTAAAGTAAACGCACTTCCGGTTATCCGATTTTTTTCAAACTCGGAATTTCTACAACATATTTAATTCTAATTAACATTATTTAGATGGCAGAATTGTCTAATAAACTGAAATAGCACTTTAGATGGAAACCTAACCCCACCCCTCCCCCAAAAGTGCCCTTCAATGCATTTTCCCGGAGAAATGTTTCTAATAAAAGTTGCAGCTCTTTGTATGTGTGGTTGATGTTTAAAGTTTAAAGAAAATCGTCGGAGCCATTTTTGAGAAAATCGCAAAAAAGTAAAAAATCCAACTAGTAAAGTGGTACTTCCGGTTGAGGAATTTTGACAGATAACGTACAGTCAGATCCCATGGTGACCTCTAAACGGAATATCAAATTTCAACTTTCTACGATTTTTCGTTTTTGAGCTATGCTGTTCACATACATACATACATACATACATACCACACACACACACACACACGGACACACACACACACACAGTCCATTTGCTAAAACCACTTTTTTGGACTCAGGGGACCTCAAAACCGATATTTCCGGTGAAAACTCGATATCGAAAATTTGACACGATTACAATACTTCCTCTTACTAGGAGGTAAGAGAAAGTAAAAATATTTCACTTATGTAAGTTACAAAAAGACCAAATGTGACCGACGAAAACTAAATCACACTTCCAAACAACCGTTTCAAAAATGGAATTCTACCTACCTATCTGCCCCTTGGCGCTACGGCCCTACAAGAGCCTGGGCCTCCTCCACAATCCTACTCCACTCTTCTCTTTCCTGGGCGTGTCTTCTCCATCTTCTCACTCCCATTCTTTTCAATAACTCTTCCACATCTCCCAGCCATCTCAATCGGGGACGTCCTTTTCTACGGCACCCTCCCGGTTTCCCTTCCAACAGCTTTTTTGGAACCCTGCCTTCGGACATTCGTTCTACATGCCCCAGCCATCTCAGCTGGTTTTTCCTTACAAAGGCTACCAAGTCTGGTTCATTATATATTTGGCGGAGCTCAGCGTTTTTTCTTATCCTCCAGTTGCCATTTTCACAGACAGGTCCATATATTCTTGCTATGCATTAAAAATGGAATTCCAGCTATGCATTAATATACAATAATGTTCTACTGATGGTCACACTGAAGATTGTATTGAAGTGTCAGAGAGAAGATTTTTCTTTACAGATACCTCCCCCCCCCCCAAATAAACCACCAGAAATCATTTTTCTCGGTAAAATAAAAGTAGATATATATCCGACAACTCAATAAGTTCACTTGAATGCTTTATGAAAATCCACTACCCAGATCACAGTGTTAGATCTCACTTGTGTAGTGTGTAATCTTTTTTCAGGATTCGTATTTTGCTCCAAACAGTCTTTAAGGAACAGTTCCGATCGTAGACTGTTACACATTTCGTACCATTTATTCCTTTTCATTAATCTGTAGGTACTGCGGCAAACCGCTAATTTCCGCTTTAGATCGACAAACTTTTCCAAAGTTGGAGAGTTTTTATAATTTTGCCTGGCCTTATCGAATCCCTGTCGCCCAACTTAGTTCCGATATCAAGCGTGGTGAGCATAAAGATATGTCCATCGCTTGTCGCTGAGAACCCAGCCTGGGAATTACTGTCGGGGATCCATCATTGAGCGCACAAAGATTGAACACATCCATGATTTCCAACAAGGTCCGCCCTTCGGAGTTGTCCCTTCTGCCACCCCACGCAGCATGAAGTGGATTGAAGTCTCCCCCAACCAGAATGGGTATATATATAAATGGGTAGTTAGTATGTGAAATTTAAAAGAAATCGATGGGCCATTTTCGAAAATATACAATTCAGTAAACACACCATTTCCGTTAAAGAAATTCCGTTGATAGAAACCTATTTGATTATATTTTGTTTATACACACAACACTCACAAATATACGCAAACATAGGCAAACAATCATAACAGCAATCGCAGAAACAGGTTTTCGTAGGTTTGGAAAACCTAAAGATTTGTTCTACCATCAAAAATTTCTATTTTCAAAACATTAACCTGGTCGTAATACGTTTCACTCACTTACAATATTAAGAGAAAGTAAAATTCTGCAGTTAAACAACTAATTTCACTTATCCCTTTTATACTTTCTCTTACTCCTGTATGTGAGAATGTCAACGAACTAATTCGAAAACCGAAAATATCGGATATTCCGTTTCTGTGTACGAACTACCATCGCAATTGACATAAAAGTTTCGGGGAAAATCCATCAAACGCAAGTACGACTTAATGATTTCATTTTTCGCGACTTTATTTAAATTTCGTACACGATCTATATACACAAATATTTGTAACTTTTATTAAAAACATTTATCAGAGAAAATTGAGTTTTTGGGCAGTTCTGAGGAAACAGGAACGTAATGCTTCCTCTAAAGTGCATCAGTATAATACACTACCGCTCAAAAGTATTTTGCCTATCCTATTTAAACCAAGTTTTATTCATGACAAATCTTTTGTCTTTGAAAACATTATTTTTTGTTAAATGGAAGACTTTGCCCTGTTCTGTTACATAATCATTTGTAGAAAGTGAAACTAAATTTTATTTGGTCTAAGAAAGCGGATTATTTGTTAATCACTTGCTTAAGTTACATACTTAGTAAACAAAATCGAAGGGAGGATTACTATTATTATTTTATTTTATTTATTAATTTATTTTGCAACTGTATACAATGTACAACAAGTGTATAGAAGTGATGAGTGCTTAATTTGTGTGTATATGTATATATATAAGTCAATAATATAAACATGTTCATGTTACTTGACAGATATGAACGACGACCATCCAGTGATGGAAGCCGTTAGTTTGCCACTATGGCAAGCTTACACAGCAGCTTACCATAGGATGCCGACGTTATACGTTAAGATGGTCGCGTGGCCACCGCCGCTTCAGCCTCCGGCAAGGATTTTTGGGCAATGTTCTGGTGAACATATTTGGATCAGAGGATTATGGTGGCAATTTAGTTTGAAGTCGGTTAAGGTTGGATTGTTTTGCAGTGCCGTGTAGAGTTCTATGCCGTATGTCCAATGGGGGCTAAAAGAGCAGTGTATAGCATTTTCTTGTTCCTTAAAGTCAGTTTTGAACGTTTGTCAACTAGTCTTTTTAGCATTTTATACCTTAAGTTGCAGTCAATTCGCTTCAGTCTGGTATGGGGATTCCATGTTAGTCGTTTATCAAGAAATAATCCGAGATATCGTACTTGGTTCGTAATGGGAAGGATAATATTGTTAAAGTAAACAGAGGGAAGAGCTTTTTGTTTAAGGTGAATACTATGAGTTTGGATTTAAGTTCGTTTGTTTCGTTTGCACGTCCAGTGCCGGAGCGAAGGTTCTAGAATATGAATATGAGATTGTAGAGCACGAATTGCCATGACGGGATCCACATGAGGAGAAAGAATTGCAGTATCGTCGGCAAATGTAAAAGTAATTATTGTATCTGGATGAGTTGGTAAGTCAGTTGTAAAGATAGTACATAGGAGAGGTGAAAGAATTCTCCCTTGAGAAACTCCTGCTAGAACTGGATAAATAACAGATGATGATGAACTTTGAATGACTTGGAAGGAACGATCGGTGAGATAAGATTTAAGTGTCAGATAATAAGTAGGAGAAAGATTGCCCTTGAGCTTGTAAAGTAATTCCATATGCCATACTCGGTCAAAAGCTTGAGATATGTCCAAGAAGACTCCTGCTTCAGTTCCAGAGAGGTAGCGATTGTATCCACAACGCGATGCATTTGATGAACAGTCGAGTGGCAACTCCGAAAACCGAATTGGTGTTCAGGAAATGACATTTAGTGGTGCTATTTCAGTTTGGAGGCGGAGTAGTAAAAGCTTTTCAAGAATTTTTCCTAGGGTAGAAGGGAGGATTAGACCGTATTTATTTACATTTATTGCTTGTTGTCAATTTATAGAACATAATTCTCCTAAACTAAAAGTATTTCCACTTTTGAAAGTTAATCAAAAGTTATCAACAATTTTATATATATATACAGAGTGGCGCTACAGTTCTCAGCTTTGGCACCATCGCTGTGGGAACTAAAAGGAAAATATAACAAGAGCCCCTGAAGATGGCAAACAATGTTTCCGAAACGTCGGGTATTGAATAAAAAACCAATTTTTTTTTTAAACTGGAAACTACCTGGTCGATCAGCCGACAATCACATACATCAGATCTATTTCAGCTACTTTTTATCTTGGTGTTGAAAAATTCCGACTTCATTATTAATTTATTGTAATAGTGTTTTTACTAGGAGTAAGAGGACGTACTGAATCGTGCCAAATTTTTGATATCGAGTTTTCACCGGAAATATCAGTTTTGAGGTCCCCCTGAGTCCAAAAAAGTGGTTTTAGCAAATGGTGGGTGTGTGTATGTAAACAGTAGCTCATAAACGAAAAATCGCAGAAAGTTCAAACTTGATATTCGATTAGGTATCACCAAGGGATCTGACAGTACGTTAACTGACAAAATTCCTCAACCGGAAGTACCACTTTACTGAACTTTTTTTTTTTTCACTTTTTTTGCAATTTTCTCGAAAACGGTACTAAGATTTTCTTTAAACTTAGCATATCAAATACTCATAAAAGATCTACAATTCTTATTTGAAACATTTCTCCGGGAAAATGCATTTAAGGGCACTTTTTGGGAGAGGGGTGGGGTTAGGTTGTCCACTAAAATGCTATTTCAGTTTATTATAAAATTCTATCATCTAAATAATATTAATTAGAATTCAATATGTTGTTGAAATTCCGTGTTTGAAGAAAATCAGATGACCGGAAGTGCGTTTTAACTCAAAAGTATTTTTTAATGTTCTGTTTCTAAAACGACTCCAATGATTTTCTTTAAACTAAGTATGTGAACTACACATACAAAGAGTGACAATTTTTATTTGAAACATTTCTCCGAGTAAACTCATTTAAGCGGGCTTTTGGGGGAGGGTGAGGGCTACAGTGCTATCGTAGTTGATTATACAATTCTATCATGTAGATAAAATTATTAGAAATAAATAGATTGCCAATATTCCGAATTTCTAAAAAATTAGTAAATCGGAAGTGTATCTTTAAGGGAAAGGTTTTTTCAGTTTTTGTGATTTTTCTCCATAAAAACATCGACGAATTTCATTAAAATTTTTTGAAACTAACTATTAAGTTTGTCAATTACAATTTTGAAAACTGAAGTAAGAGAAAGTTGTGTGAGTGTTTCACTCTAGATTTTTTTTTTTTTCATAATGACAAAAACAAAGAAATTTGGTATTGAAATAAACAGCCGTATAAAAACGAACTATTTGTCTGGTATTTACTTTTGCAACAAGAGTGCCAACATTACAAAACAGTTATTTCATTTGTAGCAGTGCCATCTGTGGGCTAGGCCGAGAACTTTTCACCTCGCCCTGGTACTTAGCAAATGGAAATAGTTCTCTGGTAATAATAGTGGCAAACAGTAAAAATACTATCTATCCCTACCACTTCAACATGCCCTTCCTTCTCCCAAGCAAATCTGTGGAGGGGAAACATTTTAATGGAAATGAAAAGAGCTGGCTCAACCCTCAATTAATTTGCCACTTTCTCAATTATTTAGTTATAAATGTGCAATTAAAGTGCCAGTCGCAAATCAACTTAGTGCACAAATCTCTTCCAATCACCCACTGGTTTGTAGGACAGCTCTCAGCAACTCTATCAAACTTATTCAAGAAAACTAGATAGATCCCCTCACATACTGATCTCCAACTTATTGCAGTGTCATTCTGTTTCCAAACCTTCTCATTATTCAATTTAAAATTACTATAATCTTGGATAAAATATTTTTTTATTCTTTCTAATTTATTTATGTCTAGTATTTACATATGTCCAATTAAAATAAAAGTTCATTTATTTGCTCTTCATTTCAGAAAGTAAATATAAGGCTACCTTCACAAAACCTACTTTTAGCCTTATTTCCAGCCAGTTTTAAGGAAAAAAAATAATAACTTTAATATCTTCCTTTCTATTGGGTTTAGGAAGAAGAAATTTCACTTAGTAAATCATATTTAAAAACAGTTGGCAACAAAATAATTTTATTCACGCTAATCTGCTCAGAAAGCAAAAAAAAAATTAGAATGGGGTTTTATTTAACGTCTGCAGGTGTTGAACATTAATTTCATATCTCCTTTTGTTTTCTCTAATCATTTTGTATAGCATGTAAAGGCTCAGCATCCGCGAAGTGATAATCCCAATAAATTTTCACTAAAATAGTAGTGGCCAGGCATCGGAAGCTAATAGAGACCACCAATTTAGGGTCATCATCGAAGCTTGATTCTCTTCCACGACAAATTGCCAAAGAATTCAACGTCGACCATTCTATAGTCGTTTAGGCATTTGAAACATTCTCAAATGTTTGGAAAGTCATCAATAAATATCCTTCTGGCAATCTATTGAGTATGGGACAGTGTTAAGGAGCCGATAAGCTCCTTGGCAGGGAGATAGAAAAGAGACCTGCCTTGGGGAGTCAGAGCACTACTTAAGAAATATGATGAGACAATATGAATCCTGCTATAAATATTGTTCTTGTAAAACTTGATCAAAATCTTTTAAGTCTGATGTGGAATTGCTTATAAGAAAATTGGAATCGGATTTTGAATTGAACTAGACCGACATCAGCTGCTCTTTATCATTAATTACGGAGGCCATCTATAAAATAAACAAATTAAATGAATAAAATAGTAGTCTTAAGTTTGACAATAATTTAAAGGTTTTTTTAAATAAAGCATGGACAAGAACCATAATATTCATTGAATACTAAACAGCGAAAGAGTATCACAAAACTAATTTCAAGGTCACAAAAACATTTTACATGAATTTAGTTTCCTGTTCTGGTCAATAGGGGTTCATTAAACTGTTAAATACCTCAGAGCGGATATAATTTGTTTTTTTTATTTTCTAACACGAAACAAACGGTATAAATTTAAAATTATGGGAATATTGTAATATATATTAATCCCATTTTTATTTTAACAAATACATAAATAAAAAACACTTCCGTTTAATCTACCAAACATTCTAGATTTAATTAATTAAAATCTATATCAAACTTGATTATTGATCATCTTAATACAATCCCAGGATTATTTCATTTTCATTTTTAAAGATTTTTTGAGTAATTTTTTGTTTTTGCAATTAAATAACACTAATTTTATGAACATCCAGAAGTAAATGTTGCTATCAATTAAATAAAATCCATGATCTCATTTTCTTTGAACATATAAACATACTTATTTCTCGTTGGCAAAAATATTTTGATTGTATTTGTCCCAATATTTTTGTCAATAAAGATATGTTTCGAGTTTAGTTCTTATGAATTAAAAATTTACGATCCGAAACTTCCATTACTTTTGCCAACCTTATAGTTACCATCCCACGGCTGGTTGGATTAATCACTGTCTTGCAACTGTCTATATACATCACATAGCCAGCGCTGCCTCAACCGTTGAATGCATTTACAAGAAAAAGACAAAGATGAGAGATGGTAGTATGAGCGAAGGGAAAAGTGTGAAATTTCTTGAATATGATGGAGATAAAATCTTGCAGAAATGGATACTACAGCAGAATTCTATCGGAGTTCTAACTGGAGTAGAATTTTTGTTGTTAGAATAAATAAGATCGAATTCGTAAGTATAGATCGGTTTCAGCGGCTCTAGTTAATGTCAGATTGATCTCCTGCAAGAAGGAAGTAAAGTTTCTTTATCTTTTATCTGCAATAAATAAAAAATTACGATTGCTTTATGTAACTTTTAGAATAGTTGTATTTATTTTTTTCTTTTTGTGTTTTTTGAAAGGGGCAAAACAACTATGGTCCTATCGCCTCTTTATTTATTTGGTTTTGGTTTTGTATTTCCATTAGCTATTTTATTTTATTTATCGAGGGCTGAATAGAACCATTGCCCTCTCTACTTAACAATAACTTTTTTTTCGTTTTTCCCATAAACATGGCTAATCGAAATTCCATTAAAAGGTATTCCTTAGGGATCCCGAATATAAAGTCAGCCATCGATGGGATGGTATGAACTTGAATTTCTTTCAGATACAGAATTGTCCGGTCAAAAAACAAGTATTTATTTTTACTTTTAATTTTGAAATAAATGATTTATTATTGTATAAAAAGAAAGAGCAAATCTGTAAATAAGTTTCAGATACTTGAAGTATAATTTATTAATGATTTTTCTGTCCTTTTTTCTATAAATCTTTAAATAGGTCATTAAAATTGACTATTTTTTCTTTTTTTTTATTCTCTGTTACTCCTAGTAAGGGAGGAAGTATTGCGATCGTTTTCGATTCAGATTTTCGAAACTGAATTTTAGCAGGAAATTTTTTTTTTAGGAAATATTATTATTATACCGGGTGCCTGATGGCTTGGGACCTCCTAGGCCTATATGGCTTTTATTTCCCCGATGCCCCCGATATCGTCTCCTTAAATAATCTCCCCCGGTAGCCTACCGGTCAGTCTACAATATCCCAAGATATCCTTGAACTCCAACTCGCCCAAGCAATACTGCGAGAGTGGTACCCTCCCAGATACGAGAAACCTAGTACCAGCGAAACGGGGACACTGACATAAATAGTGATACACCGTTTCCATGACTCCGCCTTCGCAATTCTGACAAATGGGACTAGACGTCCTCCCTATGTTAAACAAGTGACTCTAGTCACCCAAGTGTGTCCAGTCACTACCCCCACCAAGGTCCTCAGATCTGTCCTACTGAGGGACAGGAGGTACTCCGAAGAAACTCCCTGCTTAATTCCTTTTATAAATCACTTAGCTTGGAGGCAGCCCTGCGTATCCCCCCAGCATTTCTCCAAGATTCTCGTCTCCCAATGTCTAATCTGTTTGTCGCAAAACCTCTTTGTGACGGAAAGGGCTGCTTCAGGACGACAAAATGGTAATGATGATCCCTCCCTAGCCAATTGATCCACCCTCTCATTGCCCTCTATTCCCGCATGTCCGGATATCCAATAGAGACGCACCTTGCCCCTCCGAGCCAAAGCGTTAAGCCTTCTCCCACTAGTTTCAAGCTCCACCATGGCTTGCTCAAAGCCCTCCTTGCGGCCTGACTATCAGAGAAAATCCGCACCTCTTTGATCTCTCCCTGCCACTCCCCCACAAGGCGGCAGCATTCAATAATGCCCACCACTTCGGACTGGAAGACAGTGGCCAAACCACCCAAGGCCACCAAACTCCCTCTATCCAACTCCTGCAACCATGCTCCCGCTCCTGACAGGCCAGTCCCCTCCTGCCTAGAGCCATCTGAATAATAGTGAATAATGCCGTTTCCCGGCTCCGTTGGCCTCGTGAGGTTGTCATCCCCTATACTTCCAATACTGATCTCATAATCCCTCTAAAAACCCCATTTCTTGCTCGTCGCATCGAGTTTAGATAGCAGAAATCGGTTCACTCGCCAAATCTCATCCTCGATCCTAGTGTGATCCCCCTGAAAGGTTCTCACCCATTCTCCCTTACACCTCATTCTGAGGTATCCCTTCATCGCCTCACTCACTGCCACATACTGAAGAGGGGTTAGCCCCAGCAACATCTCCAGTGCCACCATTGGTGTCGTTCTCATCGCGCCAGTAATAGCCAAACAGGCTATGCGCTGCACTCCTTGCAGCTTCTTGCTATTCCTCCCCACCAAAGAACCAGTCCACCATGCCACTGCGGCATAGAGTATCCCTTGGCTTCACCAACTTCTCGTAGATCCAGTAGATGCCTCGAGGATTAACTCCCCAGGTCTTACCCGCTAGTCTCCTACACTGCCAGAAAACTTTCTGCCCCTTCTCACAAACATGCTCAATGTGAGCCCGCCAATTCAACTTATTGTTGATGAGGACCCCTAGTATTTAACTTTTAGGAAATATACTTTTCTGAAAAAAAAAAAAAAAAAAAGATTTTAGGAAGTTTAGCGAAATTTGGGGCGTTAAATTTCAAAATACCATTTGGTTTTTGGTTAATGTTGTTGGCGTTTTCTATTTTTAATAAAGTAAGTGAATAAGTAATGTTTTATTTACAATATTCCAGGAGTGCCATCTTTAGCAGCTCTAACCTCCTAAAGGTAAATATATACAATTGTTTAAACTCTAATATATAAATGATCTGGGAAAAAATAAATAAAAAAAAAGCCCAAGCCATTTGCGGCCGATTCTTTATAGTTCAGCGCTCCTCACTATCCTGTGCCTAAGCACAACCCCCAAGCCATAGTACCCTATGTACTCTATCAAGTATACCCTATGTACCCTATGTACCCAATCACTCTACAAAGTTGATTAGTGTTTAAATTGTACCTTTGAAAAAACTTCTATGCGGCGACTCTGATATATTCTTGAACATAGTCGATGTAAAGTAGAAACGTGCAGGTATAGGATTCGGACATATCTGGGTGAGGAAGTTACCAATCTAAGGAACTTATATTGCATCACCTGCAGCAGGACGACATTGGGTCGACATGCCAGGCTTCCACGAGGGACAGTCATATAGTAACATTGGTCTAACCACTCACTGTCTTATAGAGCAAAAGCTTATTCTCTTGGGAGAGCCTAGACGCCCTATAAAAGCAGTGAAACAACCCCCGTATGGCGGCCTTTCCCCTGTTGATTTTGTCCCTTATGTGGTTAGCAAAGGTAAGCCTACGGTCGAGAACTACGTCTAGATACTTACAGTGGCACACCAAGGTATCGGGTGACCCCTGAAACTGATATGCAGACTCAACGCCGGCCTGGGCCTAGTGAACAAAATAGCCTCAGTTTTGGATAGGTTTATCCTGATTTTTTCACCTATTGCAGAACATCTCGACGCAGAGCATAGCCCTATCCAAACCATGAGGGGACATAAATAACTATGTCGTCCGCTAAAGGGCCAGTCTGACGTTCTTAGGGCGTGGCAGGAGGTTAAGAGCACTTTCTATTGTACAATAATGTAATCACACTTTTCTACTACCTGCCTGGGTAATACTACTTGTCCTGCCATTATCTTTATGTTACCACAAATAAGTAAAATTTTAAGTTTAAAAAGAAACTTTGCCATTTTACACGAAATGTTTTAACAATTAGAGAAAGTCGTTGTGTTTCACCAAATAATTAAAATTGACTGATTTTTATTTTTTAGAGAAAGGTGAAAAAACTGCAGTTGATTTTGTTCTGTTTTATTTTTTATTTTTTTTAAGTATCAATCGTGAAAAATTACATTCACCGGAAGCCAAAGATCCTGGATGCACTTTAATTTTCTTGCATCATCGACCGGGATCTTAACTGTTCAAACTGTTCCTTAACTGTTTTGTTCATGTGTAAGTAACGAAGTTTTTGAAACACCACATATTGTGTGAATCCGTTAATTGTCGATTAGAGGAAATTCAATCTCGCCATTTTATACACTCGTTGCAATAGGTACGAAGAAATATTAAACTTTCGCTGAACTAAAAAAAAAAAAAACTGTACGAAACATTTAAATACTTCATCTTACTGTAATAAAAATGTTTAAATCTTTCTAATTGAAAAAAAATTTTTCCTTAAATATGCGATATTCAGTTAGGCTTGAATTAGCAGATATAGGGGTATTAGGATTACAGGAAGGCCTATAGATCTGGAAAAAATTATTTCAGTGAAAGCTGAGTTTCGAGATTTTTGCCCGTTCACAATACTTCCTCTTAAAGCAGATAGCAAAATGGACACTCAAAATTAAAAGTACATAATTTATCTAAATCCAAAAACTTTTTTTTGTCTAAAAGTAATGCAGCCAATTCGGTCGTTATGAATTTATTAAGAGCTTGTGAGTCTGATTCCTGGAAAGCTAACTGTTATCTATTTGACTCGTTGGCTCAAAGTACATTATTGTATATGGCTGAAATTTGAGCTTGTCAGTATACGCATATCCTGGAACGCGGGTAGCTTGGTCTTATAAAGAGATTGCTCCACCTTCCTTTAAATACGCCAGATGCTTATGTAAGATTGGAAACCGACCGGTGCCATATCCAAGTCAAAGTTTTCAAAAAAATGCCTAAATGGTGGATATGCTTGCCAAAAATGTCTGCTGAAAGTATCCCCCAAAACATGTTACATGAGATTAGTATCTTTGGCAGACAGTGTTACAGTGCCATTTAACTGGGCTTGTGAAATGCGGTCATATCTTTCAATGTGTAGTGAAAAAACGAAATGGAAAAACAATAGTTTTGGAAAATAGTTTTGTGAAAATTAGATAGTTCAAATAGTGTATTTAGTGATGGGGAGAGAGCCAGGTATACTACAATCTAGGTCAATGCAAACCAAGAATCCAAGGCGCAAGAATCCGTTAAATTAATACAATGCCACTTGGCCAACTGTTTTGTAAGAGAAGGCATTCTTTCGGACAGTCTGCATTCTGCTTTCAAAGCCAAAACACTTGCTTCAGGAATCGCTCTCTTAAACTCATGCCAGTGATAGAGATTTGCCTTTATTCTAGATCATTTATTAAGAAGGAATTTTTTTGTTGTAGACACCAACGAGAACACATCAGAACTGTGCCAGTTTAACTTATAACATAAGAGTTTATTCCAATTAATTTCAGTATAATTATAAGCATATTACTGTGATATTTTAAAGTAACTTCGCTTAGCGATATATATCTATTTTAAAAACAGTGTGATCTCTTGATTATTTCTAATACTTCACTCTTAAACATATATACTTACAAGCCCTTTTACTAAACCGCTGACGCCACAAGCTACCAGCACAAAACATACATCACCAATTACATTTCAAAAGATTGGAGAGGATCATCTGTGGCAATCTCAGAACAGTTCACTTGTGGAATCACACTTCTAGCGTTTAATTGCTACCTTTAATAACAATGGCATTAGCTGTGAGACAGATAAAGTAATCAATTCTACCTTCAATCTTAATATAGAAATTTATGTACCTTCGATATAAATACTTTTTATTTAAACTCTAATGTTCATATTAACAAAATTAGGATTATCTGTCAAATTCGCTTAGCATTTAAAAAAGGTACCCGCCTTTATTTAAAGGGCTCTAAATACAATTTAAATAACGAAGTCGTAAATATTGTAATGCCGGCGAAAGAGACAATGTTGTTCATTTCCTGTTGTCATGTCCTCAAAATCAACAATACAGAAATCAATTTATATCACCGTATATCATTCATAATTACAACAAACTTTCAAATTGCCTCCATATTAGACATTAACTCCATAGATAAATTGAATTGTGTTTATCTTTACATTGTAAATTGCTTGAGACAAAGAATTAAGAAATTAATTGGTTTGAGTCTAAATTTTAAGTTTTGTAAATGTACTATTGTAATATTAAGGAGTGAGTAGTATAATGGAGTTGATGAGGAGAGAAATTGGGATTGATTAATAACGAGATATGAAGACACTGTTATAATATAGCTATAAGTTTACACAAACTGCACTGGACTTGTAATGATTTTATAGAATAAAAGATGAGAGTAGAGATATGACACGATGCGATGTATATATGGTTGATTCTGATAGATTGATAGATGTCTAGCTCTCTCACTGGCTTATATACAGGTTTTCCCCCACTCTAGCCTGCTTAAGTGAGAGAGTGCCAGAGAGAGTCTGTTTTCTCTCGGTCGAGCTTATGTTCTCTCTCTTTGCCGTTACAGTGAGCATTAAGTGTAATTTTCTCTATTTGCTACAGGAGTTATTATTATAGTTATTTCATTTTATTTTGGTATATAAATGTTTGTTATACTGTATTCCCCCACTCCCTACAACAAGATGATAGTTCAAATGTATGTACCCCTAATAAATAAATAAATAAAATAAATCCAAAAAAACAAAAACAAAAAAATTATTTCAAAAATTTCAAACTTTATTCCAATTTATTGCAAATAAAGCCATGTTTATCTTTATGTTAATGTTATCTATCATGGTTTTTTTTTTAAGGGATTGTAACTATAATATAATAAAACATTAAACCGTTAAGAGAAATAACTAATACAGCTTATTTTGATATATTCACTACAGCCTTATCTCCTAAATCCGTTATTCTATTTTTTTTTTTTAAAAAAAGAAAGGACACCAACATGTAATAAGTACTGTAAGAAAATTACTTTAATTAATACTAGATATTAATATGTAGAAAGATTAACTAATATTAGAAATGTCGTTAAAATGTAACCTTAAAGTGGTGAAAGTGGCATTAAAATATGGGATGAAAAACTAGGTAAAATGGCGGTGTGTTCAGTTAGAAACATAAGATGAAAGAGAAAGAAGAAACAAACTTTTATAGTAATATAGAAGAATGGGGGAGAACAAAACAAGGTAGTCATGAAAGAGGAGGATCTTCGTGCATGTTCACTTGTCTTCCAGTTCTTCAAAGAAAGTAATTGTGGCCATCCTGTTTAATAAATGAAGAAGGTGAAGATTGGTGTTTTGTTACCTTCACTAACCAGTTCGTGCTGCAAGTTATGTCCATTCTAACCAACAAACTACAAGTCTTTTAGTTGTAACAGTACAACCCAGTTTAGAATCTGTTTCTTTTTCTCTGGCAAAGCTCCCGTCCATTATAATGTAGACCACCGTACACCTACCACTATTACAATACTAATGCCTATTAAATTATCTGATAGACCACCATCGATTTTATTACTCTCTAAATAAATTATTCATTACAATAAAAAAACGTTTAACTAAAAAAAAAATAAACATGTACATTAAAAGCAGAGTTTTTAATCCTTCACACTTGTAAAGTAATGATAGCGGCAAATCATGAACACACAACTGACATTATACTCACAATTATATCTCTACGATTTACTTAATGAAGAGAGAAGAGGCTTTAAAAAAAAATATAGGCTAACTGAGTGAAGACTGGGTGATATTGGCAGCGTGGTCAATGTAGAATAGTGGTGTTGGCTGATGTGAGTCGTGGCTAAAATATCTTGACCCTTGAAATGAGTACGCAAAGACATTATATGAAGTAAAGTTGGGATGATTGCAGTATTTACTTACTATTTTGACGCGAACAGCCGCGACACCAATTCTAAAGGGTCGCGCTATCATGGACTTTCTTGATGGGTACAGAGTTCGAAGTTATAAACAGCGATTCTGAACCCATTTTTATAACCAGGATTAGAGGGCGTTGATTTTTTTTTTTTTTTTTAATTTAAGGCGTGTCAACATCTATGGTCATTGGCGCCCGGAGCCTTCTCAGTGCACTGCTGGCCTCCGGATAGTGCTCTCTCGTTACAAAATAACACTGTCGATCACCGGACAATGAGCTGTAGAAGCTCTTAGGAAGAAAAAACTCTAAGGGCAGCACAGCTGGACTCAAACCCGGGTCCTCTGCGTAGGAGTTCAGTTCGCTAACCATTTAGCTATTCCCTTCTCTCACAAGTTATTGATATTATTCTTGCTTCCAGAAATGTTAGTAAACTGATTAGAGATTGGAAGGTAAGTTCTGAAGCTTCCAGTTCAGATTACAGGAATTAGGTTTAGTCTGGGGGATTGATCCAATTACCTTGGATATATACAAGAATCCCAGAAGGGCGGATTGGAATTCTTATTCTAGACTTCTATAAGATAAAATGATTATCCAATCAAGTGCTCTTAGTGATATTACGGAATTGGAAAAGGAGGTTGGTATTCTTCATGAACATGAAACCGGTCGATGACCACAAAATGAAGCAGGCTACCACGGAAAATGTCTCTGATATTAAATCTTCATTCGAGGAGACTTGCCCTCCTAGGTTGGTTAGTGAAAGTAGGAGCCCCTAGTGGTCACCTTCATTAGAAAAACTAAAAAGACAAGTTAGGGCCCTCACAGGAAGGCTAACCTAACTGATTCTTCGAAATCATAGGATTGTTATGCTGGTCTTAAAAAAGCATGTAAATATGCTTCAAAAAAAGCCGAGAGAAACTCTTGGAATCTTTTGCAAGGATCTAAATTCGATTCAAGAGACATCTAGGCTGGTACGGATTCTTGGTAAGGATAAGGATTGTCAGTGGGGTACTTTAAAATATCCTGAAGGACACTGAAAGGAGGAGAATGTAGACATTATTGCTTCTGCTTATTACCCATTCCCAAATAATACAAATATAAACAGGAGGACTGCTTCGTCTGAGGTTGGTAAGAGGAAGCTAGAATCTAGGGACTTGGCTGCCGTGGCTGAAGTAGTTGCGGTGGATAGAATGGTTTGGGCAGTACAAAGTTTCTCACCATATAAGACACCTGGACCTGATCTGAAGTTTATACCTGCCAGTTACAAAATCGTGGGAGATGTACTGACGAAGGACTGACACAGATTTTTAAAGATTGTTTGTTTGGTTGTGTATCAACATTATGGAGGCAGTAAGGGTGGTTTATTCCTAAATCAGGAAGGAGCAATTACTCTGACCCTAAGGCATTTAGTCCTATAAGACTTATGGTCTTTCCTCCTAAAAAATTTGGAAAGGCTAGTGGATAAGGTATTTCCTTTGAAGGATCATCCACTCCATCCAAACCAACATGCTTATATTACAGCAAAATCGACCGAGACTGTTTTGAATTGTCTGGTCGGTAGAATAGAATCTGCCCTACAGACAAAGGAATTTGCTTTAGGGTGTTTCTTTTTATGTTGAAGGGATATTGACAGAGTATCGTCCGATGATCTTGAAAATTCCTTAAGTCGAAAAGCTATACAACCAGCTTTTGAGTAGAATTATTTGAGTAGAATTACACACGCTTCTCTGGCATTCACACTGTGGTTCTAAAAGCTGAGGGAGGATGCCCTCAAGGTGGTTGTCTCTCACCAAAGCTATGATGTGCAATCATGGATGAACTTAACCAGGATGAATTCATTGGGATTCCATGTATTGCCATTTGCCGATAGTGTTATTTTATTATTGGAGCGATGTCTGACTACTATGTCAGACTTAATGTAAAGTGCCCTCAACACGTTATACGATTGGACTCAGGATAAGAGTCTTTCAATTAATGCCGTTAAAACTTAGGTGATTTTATTTACCGTAGGAGGAAGATCGTAGGAGTAACACCTCCTAAGTTATTATGAACTTCTGTTCAGATTCACAAATCGGTGAAGTTTCTTGGAAGAGGTCTTGACAGTAAATTAAAGTGGTAAGAACAAGTTAAGCCACAGCATTAAAAGGCAATTATTTCCTTCGGACAAGGTCGAAGAATTGTGGATAAGAATTAGGGGATTTATGATGATGTTTTGGATTTATGGTATTGTTATTGAACCTAGGTTGTTTTATGCGGCTATGGTGTGATTGCTCGCATTTAGATAAGATCGCTAGACTGCTGCTTGAGGATATTCTAACAACGTTTCTTAAACTTAAATAAATTTTAGGGGTTTGGATGTAATGCTGAAATATATTGATAGTGTTATATTGATAGAAGTTCATAAATTAAAAACTTGTTTCAATATTTTGAAATAATGTAAAATAAAGACATTATCCGAAAACATTATATAATTTTGCTTAACGTTAATATAATGTTCTACAACCTTAGTCAATGCAACAATCAATCCAATTTTCTCCTTTTCAACAGACAACATTCTCTTAGAGGCACCTCATATGGTTGTTATCAGTTTTATATCAATGTTTTTTATATAGTTTTAACTGTTGTAGCAAATATATAACATCTAACACGAGAGTTAAGTTCTATTACAACTCTCGGACAAACCTGAACTAGAGTCTGCGAATGTGGCAATAAAGAACACTCTCATCTCGAATAAATATCTAATTTGCTGTTTCTAATGATGAAAAAACTTAATATTAGGGATAGATTAATTCTCCCACTCAAGCTTTCAATTTGATTATCTTCTCCCCGACAAAATGTTCGACAAACGAGTACATATAACATATCCAATTAGATCAATTTATTGTATGTGCTATCACTACAAAGTAAAGTGTGTACTTACGTACCCAAAAAGATATCACTAGACTTACCTGAAACAAATAAATATCTGATTAAAAGCTGATACTGTATAAAAAAATAATTAAACATAAAAGTTAAATACATTAAATATTCTATTCTAATCACACAACAATGTTATATAATAAAAAATGTTAAAGACTTGAATTGTTTAGGTTTAAATAGAGCACTCTTCCATTATTCGATGGTCAACAAAAAGGTTTAATTGTTCTAACTGGGCAAGAATCATATGATTATTAAAATAAACTAGACGACTTTTTTTTTCAGAGAGAATTAAAGTTTTCATTTTAATATTTGTAAAAATAATTTTAAAAAAAGGTTATAGTAATTAATATGTGAACAAATCCAATTAATTATTGTGGTGGTTGGTTTTGCAGAACTGGAAAGCATCAGAACATTTTCCGTGATAGCCTGCTTCGGGAGTTCGCCCATTATCAGGATGGGTTTTTCGTTAAACAGTGTAATAACACAGACTTGCACAGAGCAAATATATTAGACACACTCATTGATACCCTAGTATATCAACTGTATTTGCTATGTGCAAGTCTATGTTATTACACTGTTTGACAAAACATCCTGATGATGGGCGAACGACCGATACCGGTCGATGACCACAAAAGAAGCAGGCTAACATGGAAAATGTCTCTGATGCAAATCCAATTAATTAATAATATAATGGATGAGTTAGGTGGAGAGAGTTTGGGTCTGGTTGGTGAAATAAGAAGACAGGATTAACACTGGTTAACTATGTATAACAATAATGAGTGACCCTGTCTGCCTGGACTTTACACTTGTAATGATATTGTATGGTTGAGTGGAAAATGGGTAATGACACGTAGTGGTGATTGGCTGTATGAACTTAGTAGTATGAACTGTATATCTCTGGACTGTCCGTCATTCTATATATATGTTTCTCCCACTCTAGTCCGAGAGAATGGTTGGATTCGTTTCTCTTCTGTTTACTCTCTTAGGTTGCTGATCTCTCTTTGATTGCTGTTACAATAATAAATAAGATTATTGTAAAGAATTAGTAAACTATCCATTCGTATTGGTATCAGCATGTTTATATCTTAAGAAAGTGAAGTGGAATCGTACACAAGAAATGGAAACAGCATCGAAACGCATCGTTAGTTGTTAATGATGAGTCCTAGAATTGTGACCAACTGTGTGTGTGGAGGATTAAGCAAATCTTAAGAAATCTAATTAACAAATTCTCTTCTACTATATTTCAAGGTTGGACTAAATAAATAAATAAATATAGGTATGGGGGAACTGTAATTTACAATTACACTATGTTAGTGTTTTTGAACATTGCCTATCTGAATCTGAAATACACTGATGGTAAATACTGTGCAGCAACTTGATTAGCAGCCTCAGCAAAATGTACATAAACAATACAGTTCCCCCAGAATACATCTGAAATAAATTTTTTTTCAATAAAATGTTTCAGATAAAAGTGATACGATTTATATACGATATTTGTGCAGTTAGTATTCCAAGTTTAAAAAGGAAATTCGTTGGATCTGTTTCCAAGAAAATCCCCCCCCCAAACTCGAGAAACTATTCTGTAAAGTCGCACTTCCTGTTTTGATAAGAGATAAAAAAACGCCTAATACAAACATTTTCCCATATTAAACAGATTCTCTAGATTCTTTTCAGTCGCAAATTTCAATCATCATTAGTACACAGGTAATGTGGTACTGACGCTGTTAAAGTCCAAAATATTGGGCTAGAATATTTGGGTCACAAAACATTCACAATTTAAGTATTTGCTATGCAAGTGAAGGGCGCAATTTTTTTTTTTTTTGTCAGAATTGGTAAATTAAAAAATAAAATACCACTGAATACAATGGCGGCAATTCACTCTATAGCATATTTCTCTAAAAAAAAATTCTCATTTTCAAAAGAATATGATTTGTATAGACCGAACGGGTATTGCTAGTGTAGAATGTGTGTTAGGTATAAGAGGTGTTAAGCGGTGGGAAAACTGTGCTACCCTCCACTCCGCCAAACACATCGAGGCACATATTATGCTAGATCACGTCCCAGACAATGTCACCATGTCATTCTACAGTACTTGTATATTAGTGTGCAGCAGTCCCTTCTTTTTTTTTTTCAATTCTTGATCATTCTTCAAAGAAAATGAAAAGACCTCACACGGTAACATATATCAGTGCTGACAATTATAATCTAAATTGGAAAAGTAGAAAAATAGTAGAACAAAAAAAAAAAAAGTAAATAAATTAAAAATCCAAACAAACTGAAACTAATAAATAAATAATAATTTTGTACTCTTATTTCACAAAAATAAATTTTAATTTATTGCGAGGTAAAAACGAAGAAGAAGAAGAAATTCATAATTAATTAAAATTTCCTTGAGTTTTCCAAGTTCGTGTCAACGTTTTAATTTTTTTTTAATTAACACCCATTATTACACCAACTTGTATACTGCTGTAGAATATAAGGAAACGTTTAAAAAAAACATGAGCGATTGGTTCAAGATATTAAAGCAGAATTTCTAATTATTTATATATTATTTATTTATCTGTTGAATACAATTTAGTACATACAGATAGAGTTTGGTACAGTTTTATAAACTCCTAATTGACAGAAATAAACTGACAAAAGAATAAATTTATATACACAAATAAAAAGAAATAAAAATAGACATTTAGTACTTCTATAGTTGGAAGGCGAGAACTACAAAATTAATACAGTCAACTTCATTTATCATATCAGCTGTTTACATTGCTTAATTATATAATCTGAAGTTGAGATAATAACAAATATCTAGTTTTCAGTACATTCATAAAATATACGTTTGTTACTTGGTTTACATTTTCAAAACATAAACAATAATCTATACTTTTGGTATCAAGATCCAATAAAAATTGTATTCTAAAGATTTCATAGACAGGGCATACGAAGAAAATGTGGTGCAAGCTATCGTTAACTTTGGTGCAAAATTTACAATATTCTTCTAGGTATGGTATACCTGCTACCTTTGTAGTAAATGATTGCTTTCTCTGAGTAAGATACACTCAGCTGGCTTATTACACGAATAAATTGAAAAGCGAGGTTGAATGATAAATACAAATTGTAATGTCTGTTAGTAATTAAGTTTTTATATTGAGGATTATATGAAAATGCAGCAACTCTATGCAGGTCTAATTTATGTAAATAGATTACATATTCATTTAGAATTTTAGATTTAAATTTGTTTAACAAAGCTATGTCCTGTTGCGCCCACAACCAATCATAGCCAATCCAATTTAGTATACTCGCAATTGTGAGGCCCAATTATATTTAATTTCATTATTCTGAGACTTGTCGAGCAGCAGTAACTTTCTGAAGCAAATTTTTGAAAATCTGTTGTTACATACGAGTATGTTTAACAGTTTACACCATCAGTTCAGAGCAGATATAAAGATATAGTATTTTAAGTGGGTTCTTTTAGTTTCCAATCTAACAATATAATTGGGGGTTCGCAACGGCCAGTAAAATAGGGATTTGAAAAATTTGGGTTGCACCACTTTCTACTTGGTCGAGAATTAAGGGCCCATATTTCTGAAGCGTATAATAAAACTGGCCTAATACAGCTATCAAATAATTTATTTTTAGTATACCATGAATTGGAACGCGATTTATATAAAACACTTTTTACAATGCCAGAAGCTACAGCGGCCTTTTATAACTTTTCCTGGCTGGCTAAATAAACGACACCCGAATTAGAGAAAGTTACACGTAAAAGTAAATTTTTACACAAAAGAAAATTACACGTAAAAAAGTTTTACGTTATCGTAAAACAGAACTGTTTTTTTTAATATTACCCTGAGTTTTTTTTTAAATGACCACCTTAGTTTTATTGATATAAACCTCTAGGCCGTTCACATTACAGTATTGTCTTAATACGTTCAATTTTTTCTGGGCATCTATTACAGAGTTAGAGAGAAGGACAGCATCGTCCGCGTATAGAAGAGATGCTGCCCCATTTTTACTATCAATAAATGTAGGATTACATCCATTAGTATACCAAATATTCATCCAGATCATTAATAAAAACAGAGAATAAAAATAGATGAAATCGCATCCCCTTGCAAAACACCTTTAGTAATATTAAATTCATTTGTAAGTTGGTTAGCAATCCTTACCTTCATTGCGGCATTACTATATAAACATTCTAATAATTTTATGAATTTTGATTCCATAATAATATAATTTGTGCCACAGTAAGTTATGATTGACAGAATCAAAGGCTTTTTTGAAGTCTGTAAAAATTCCATATACAGTTCTTTTATTTCTCATTCATTGATCTCCAATTAGGGCATACAGAGAAAATATACTATCGATATATCCACGAGCTCGCCGAAAACCGTTCTGTGTCTCAGCTAAAGGGTTTGCAAATTCCAGCCAATTTGAAAGGAAGGAATTTCTAATTATTTATAATCTCTGTGGGAATAATATATGCATAGGATTAAAAATATTTGAGCCAAAACGGAAGGGATTATTGTGACGGAAATGTTCGAAATTGAATTCTCAGAGGTATGCTGAATGATTTAGGAAAAAAATGTTTATAGTGAATGAATAGTGTGCAAAATATTCTAAAAATAAAATATCTCAAGGCAAATTTGATATTCTGCTTAGGAATCAATATCGCATCCGATCCAAAGGTAAAATCTAGGAACCGGAAGTGCGAATTTACAAAAATTTGGTTTTCGTCAGTTTTTCATGATTTTTTCCGAAAAACGGCTCAAACATTTTTTTTAAACTTAAAATGCTTATTGAACAAATAAAGATTATACTTTTATTTAAAACATTAAAAAACAAAAAAAAAAAAATTGATTGAAAATGAAATTCTGGGGCGAATGAGAATTAATTTAATTAGAATTAACGATTATTTGAATTAAACTTTTAAAATTTTATACATAATTAAATTTAAAAAGGTATTCAAATCGTCAGGCTTTAAAATTATAATGAGATATTTGTACGGCAATGGCCAGAGGAGTTTTTAAAGAAAAATAATTCTTTGTAGTTACTCTACGTTTCGGGTACCATTGATATCATTCTTCAGGAGCTCTGTAAAAAATTTATTGGAGAAAATATAGTATTGTAACAGTGCAGTAGTTATGAAAAAGTGCATAGATTTATAACAAAAAAAAAAATTTAAATTAAAAAAATATTAGCAGAAAAAATTATAAAACAGAAGTGACAGTAAATTAAAATAAAATGATATTAACAATAAGATAAAATAAGACAAATAAAGATACTTTTATGGTAGGAGAGGAGTGAACGTTGAGACTGAAATGAAGAGAGAGTATTTTTTGAAAATTTAAAAAAACTGTTAAAAAGCGGTGAGGGATAAGAAAAATGTTTGTAGTGAGGCGCGGCAATTTCAAATTTGGAATAAAAAATTACTGGGGAGTGAGTACCTTTACTTAGGGTTAGAAAAATATTGTTGTAAGTTGAAGTTATGATTTCTTTGTCTTTTTTAAATTGATAGAATTCGGATGAAGGTGAATTTGTAAGGATTCGGATAGAACACGTTTTGAGTGTTTGGGGTAAATGGTTAAAATGGAAGGGTTATTGAAATCGATAGCATGATTGAAAGTCAGAACATGTTTGGAGAGATCAGTACTGTCAGTTTTTTTTGTTAATAACATTAACAAACTAAATAAAATCTATTCAAAAATTAAAGACCCGATTAAAAAATCTAACAAAACACCTACAATATACAAACTTCAATGTATTATTACACCCAACTGCAACGCTTGCTACATAGGTGAACCCAAACAGTTTTTACAAAAAAAAGACTCAGAGACAACATGATTAGTCATTATCAACCTAAAAATCGACAGCACTGCTCTCTTCAAACATGTTCTGACGTATTCAATCATGCCATCGATTTCAATAACCCTTCTATTTTAACCACTTACTCCAACCATTCAAAACGTCTTCTATCCGAATCCTTACAAATTCACCTTCATCTAAATCCTATTAATTTTAAAAAAAGACAAAGACATCATAACTTCAACTTATAACAATATTTTTCCAATCTTAAAAAAAGATACTCGCCAGTAATTTATTCTTCGATATTTGAAATTGCCGCGCCTCACTATAAACATTTTTCCTATCCCTCCCACTTTTTAACAGTTTTTTAAATTTTCAAAAAATACTCTCTCTTCATTTCAGTCTCAACGTTCTCAACGTACACTCCTCTCCTACCCTCAAGGTATCTTTATCTGTCTTATTTTATCTGATAGTTAATATCATTTTATTTAATTTACTGTCACTTCTGTTTTATAATTTCTTCTGTTAATATTTCTTTAATTTAAATTTTTTTTTTGTTATAAATCTATGCACCTTTTTCATAACTACTGTGTACTGTACAATACTGTACTTTCTCCAATAAATTTTTACAGACCTCCTGAAGAAGGGCACCAATGGTACCCGAAACGTAGAGCAACAAAGAATTCTTTTTCTTTAAAAACTCTTCTGGCCATTGCCGTACGAACATCTCATTGTAATTTTTTTTTATATAATAAGAACTTCATATTGCATTATAGTTTTGTTTTTATGAGTAAACCAATGGAAAAACTGATCACCCTAGGTATGAGGTATTGAACGTACGCCAGTAATAAATATGTTATAACATTCATTAGATACCAAAACGAAAAGATCGAGTTTAAAATCGGATAGAAGACGAGTTCAATAATTAGAAACGGTGCCAATTATAATCTAGAGGTTGATAAGGTGCCAAAAAGAAAAAGTTATTCTAATGATACTGTATCATTATATGATGAATGTATTTCATATAATATTTGAGCTTGAATATGTTGGGTATCATATATAAGAACATCGATTCGGTAAACAGTAACATGTATAAGACATTTATAAGTGATCTTTTAGGTTTATGGAAACTCAACTGAATCTACTAAGTGATGTAGCTTAACAAAGAGCAAATTATTTTTAAACATTATTCATTACCTATCTAAACTCCATCCCTAAAACCGAACATGTCAACCTTGCCTTATACGCTGATGATCTTGCACTGTATACTACCTCATTTAGGACTGATATAATAGCCAACAGACTCACTGAAGGATTGAAGAAGATCTCAAAATACTGCCAAAAGTGGAAACTTCGCATCAACAATGACAAGACTGAAGCCATCATGTTTACTAAACGCAGACCGTACATTACACGTTACGTCACAGCTAACGGAATTACCGTACCTTGGTCCAATAACATCAGATACTTAGGCCTATTACTCGAATCCAAACTTAACTTTACAGCACACATAACTGACAGAGTAAATACAGGTCAAAAAGCAATTAGGCTCCTTTTTCCACTTCTGTCCCGAAATTCAAACATGTCTACCAGAAATAAACTGATCCTATATAAAGTCGTCATACGTCCAATGCTAACATATGCCAGTGCAGCCTGGAGTTTCACCTGTAAATCTAACCTCTCCAAACTCCAAATTTTCCCATCTTCATGACATCATGGACACTTCTACTATAAGTGACTTTATTAAAGTAAGGCTGAAAAAACTACTCGCCAGAGTCAGGACGCACCCTAACCCTCTCTGCCAATCTATTGCTGATTACTATTCTTCACAGACCTACCTCCATAAAAGAATAAAACATATACTTAATTCATAAAATTTAATCTCTCCAATATTCAATATTCTTTATATAAACTTTATTTTTCAAATGTCACGGGGTTTTTAATCAACTTTATTCCCCCAACTAGTAGTTATATAGTAAATGTATATATTGTATCTAATGTTAGCTATAGGAA
Organism: Triatoma infestans; assembly: GCA_011037195.1. NCBI lineage: Eukaryota > Metazoa > Arthropoda > Insecta > Hemiptera > Reduviidae > Triatoma > Triatoma infestans. The sequence goes on along the minus strand of JAAEAF010006351.1, from coordinate 22,705 downwards.
GGGTGTAATATAACTATATATTTGAACTTGAACCAAATAATCTGTATATATATTTGTAAATTGCCTTATACGCAGACCGCACATTAGGCAAGAATTTATTTTGGTAAATAAATGTTGTATCTATCTATTTTTAAACATTTTACAAAATAATGAATATTAAAAACGTATAAAAATTAATAATTAATATATTGCCATAAGGTCATTAATTCCAAAGTAATTAACAAACTGAAAATTGTGCAAATCTGTATTTCACCGAGGACACGGTTATCATTAACAATGCTTTCATTAATACTATGATGAACTTTATATCCTAATATTAATTACAAAATTATGACTCTATATCCAAAGATAATACACCTCCAAATTAACTATGATAAGTGTGAACAACAACTCAAAACAAGCTTTAAATAATAATGGTTGGTCTTCTATAATAATAGAACGGAGTAGTCTAGCATAATAGAACAATGATCACAGCTGTTATTGTTCAGCCAGTGTTATGTAATTTAATTATCTACATAATCATAGTTAAATCAATATTATTAATTTATTCAATTGTATTAGTATTGTTAAATTAGGCAAGATTAACATAGAAAATTCAAGGAAGATTTTAGGCAATAATTTATTTGCCTATCGCTTGGGAAAGCGATAATGTCATTCTACCATTTATAGAGATGCTATTTTAAACAGAGTTGGGCAAAATGTAATCTGACTAATGACTCATAATTATCTCTAATTACTCGTTCTGTACTGCTTATTGACTTTTCTTCACCTACATTTGGACATTTTATTCCAACTTTTAATTAATAAAACTTAATTGTGATTCAAAATTTGCAAAATACGTTTAAACATTGTTTCAGAATGGGATAACATTTTTCGGAAAATTTGTTACAAATGTACTGAATGAGATAATAAAAGGCAACAAAGTGCTTCAAAACAGGATCAATAGAACATAATTTTGGTTTAAAACGTTCAAAATGTGGTATTAAATTAGTGGAGATTAGGTTAAATTTGACGAAAAGGTTTAAAATAATGACACGGGAAAAAAAAATGTTACTCTGATGAAAGGTGGTACAAAATTTACAAACTGACGTGATAAAAGACAAATAACTCGGTTCAATAGAAAAATAAATGAATTTTATTGTGGTTCAGAAGGTGCATAATGAAATTATAGAAGGCAATAAACTGGTTCAAAGAATTTTCTAGTGAATTTCATTTTTAACTTTTTGTAATTGTACCACTGTACCCCAATCCCGTGTGAATTTTGAATTTATGAGTGTTCTTAATAGATCGCAAATTGTAAAGATATTACGCAATAATAACCTTTCTGTTGGAGGCAATTTAATCCAGTTACGCAGACGCCTTGAAAAATATAATCTTTCCCAAAGTCGTAATTCTCTTGTTTCCTAAATGTATAAGATTAATGTCAAGATATGGGCATCGACGCTGCTGTAGAATATTTACTTGCTCACCAGCAATTAGCAAATCCTCCAGCCACCCCTAACAATCAACCTGCTAGCCCCTTAAGAAATTTACAATTAATCAATAGTTTACCCACCTTCGATGGCGAAAATTCAGCCAGTGTGTCCGATTTCCTACACCAAATTAGCCATTGTGCTAGCCTTTCTGGCTGGGACGACGCTGCGAAATTAGAAATACCAGCACTTAGGCTCTCAGGATCTGCAAAAATATTTTACGATACACAGAAAGCCGAATTACAACACCAGGGTATAATCATAACGTATCCTGTAATCTCAGAACGTCTTCTAGCTAGATTTAGGAAAGAAAAAACCCCTCTAGTCCTCTCACCAGATGACTAATATTCAGTCTCTACCCACAGAGTCTCCTGAAACCTTCGCGGATAGAATTAGACATATCCAGTCCGCCATTAGCTTAAAAGCTCAAGCTAACCCACTCGAGGCCTTGCATTTTATTTTGGACAAACTGGCGTTCCTAAAGTCACTTCCTCAACCGCTTCGTAATGAGGTATGAACAAAGCTACCTCAAAAATTAGATGAAGCACTTTCTTATGCCAATGTCCTAAAGGAAGTGCAGGCTTCGGACACAAACCCTACAGTTTTCGCTGTCACCTCGAAAAGTTCAAATCCTTGCACACCCCCATCTCCATGTCGTTTCTGCGGACAAATGCATTTCCATGCAGAATGCCCGCATCGAAATAAAAATCAGAAACCACCTTTAAAACCTACTACCACTCGAAGAGTTTTTAACGTAGTAAAGAACAGGCCTTGTCGCCACTGTTCCGGTCCACATTTTGACGTGGACTGCACAAATATTCGACAAAATCTTCGCACTAACTTTGCCAAGAAGCCTAAGAATTGTAATATGCTTAGAAATTTTAATTACAGAGTAAATAGTAATAATCGCTATAATAATAATAATCAATATTATAGTAACAATAATAACGCTCGAGTTAATTCAAATAATCCACGATTTAACTCTTATCCAGGTAGATCCCAATATAATTATAATAATAATAATGGTAAAGAAACTAGTAATAACCTCCAAAGTAGGCCCACTTGCCAATTTGGATCAAAATTTGGACATACGGCTCGTAATTGTTTCCAAGTACAGCCCTCAGCCGCATTCTTGATCACCTGATATTATGACCATGGCTATCATATCTGCTTCCACCACTTCTGAATCTAAGAACCTTAAGATACCTAATTATGGCATCACGTCCCTTCATTAGCATGCGGACAATGTCGAAAATTCCAATTTTTCTGGCGAATTCATACTTTCGCAACTAAAAGACAATTTCCAATTAATACTTGGTCGAGATTCCTTGCATTAAACAGGGCAATCATTAATTTGCGCACCGTATCTAATACTTAATAAATTCAACATTCAATTTTCAACTAGTACTCAAACGCACCAATTTAGTACTAATCGCTAAGTTCACTGAAATCCCTAGTAACTAGCCACAAAATTTCTGTGCCACTCGCGCACACATACATAACACAATACATTGAATATCTTGAAATTGTGCTCCCTCTATCACACTGCTCAAACTCTATATACTACACCACATAATAAACTCTATATACTACAAACATATATATATATATATATATTCTATGTAAGAATTTTGTTAGTCTTAAGAACAAAAATGTGTAAAATGTATTGATATATTTACTTTAGTTGTTGCAATAATGGACAAATTATTTTTGTTTCAGCACTGAGAACTCTCGTATCAGTAGTTATAAATTTATTCAACCATTTGACATGTGTAATTATCGTATTGTATATTTCAATATTTTTAAATAATAATTTTGAAATTTATTTTATTTTGCAGAAATCAAGATGACCAAGTGAATTTATTGTTATTTTTGATATGTGATGATATTAATATTTTTTTATATATTGTATTTGACTAATTAATTTATTTTTTTTCAGTTGCCTTAAAACAAAATTGTATAATTTGTATTATATTTATATTTTGTAGTTCTTTTGATCCTATGAATCTTATATTTTTATAATATTAATTGTTTTCCTATATTGTTAAATTATGTTATAAGTATCTAGAAAACGCAGCATAGCTGAAGAGCTCATGGACACACAAACGGCACAAACACGTGTACATACCCCACAAACTAGCTATTTCAATATAAGTAAAATATATCTTAGTTATAAGACTTTTATATAAAATTGAGTCTCCAATAATGTTTTTATATTAGCTGCAACAATTTAAAAATTTTAAATTTCTCTTTTGCAGATCCAAACATCTTCACCATCTACACCGTTGCATGTGCATGAATGTAATTGCATGCGTATGAATACTATTGCATGAAAATTGCATGTTAGTTGTAAGAATTTTATCATGTATTTATGTGTAAATTAATATTGTGTATTAATATCATTTATGAATTAGTTTCAGATATACAAGATTCTACCAAAGGAAAAGATCTCATCTTCTTATACCCTTTGCGATCGCACATCCTTGCTCGCTTATTAAACAAATATATTTTTTTTAAATATGATTGTGTATTTGTGTTAATTATTTTGTGTTACTTAAGAGTTTTTTTTTTTGTTATATAGAGTCATTTCAAGAAGGTACACGCATCCCTACAGTACCATCACTCAGAAGCCTACATTGATCGGCTTGTCTACCCTTGCCAGTTACTTCTTCATCAGCAACACTCGCCAAGCAGTGTTTGCCAATCAGCCTACCACCAGAGTAACGCTCACCCACTCAAGCAGTATTCGCTCGAGAAGAAGACGATCCATCACCAGAGCAACGCTCACGCGTTCGCTCCAGAACAAGGTGACTGTAGCCTACTACCACACGACTACCTTGCAGAGGTTACACACACGCCTCTCGCCATACCAGAGGATAACCCTCAAGCCTCAACAACTCTGAATTACCTCCCAAATTATTCGTGCCGAAAAATTTCTCCAGGAGGGAGGATAATGTGATGGATGCAAGAAACATAAAAATATATTAATTTGAAAATATATGCTGATATACAACTTTAAATTAAAATACGTACTGCAAAATTAGTTCAAAATGAAAATGATGACCATTCTTTTTTCTAAATGAAAAAACGAAATAAAATTTTCTTTATAGGTAAGCCTTTGTTAGCAATTACTTCAAGGAGACGTTTTGGGATGGAATTCACAAGCTTTTTCATGTAGTCCAGTGAAATTTTATACCACTCTTCTTGCAAAACCCTTTGAAGAGTTTCTTTATTCGATATTTCGTGTTTCCTTATTTCTGTCTCTAGTTTAGCCCAAAGATTTTCTCACGTTATCCCACCCCCTCCACGTTTTACAATGGGCCTAAGATTCTTTTCTTTTAATCCTTCCCCTGGCTTTCTCCCAATAACCACGGCCGTCCTGAACCAGCCCTTGCCGTCACTAAGAGTTTCGCTATAAACAGATTAGACTTTGGTAGACAAGAGTCTAGGAGAAATGCTGGGGGGACACGCAGGGTGCCTCCAAGCTAAAAGATTTATAAAAGGAATCAAGCAGGGAGTTTCGGATTACCTGCTGACCCTTAGTAAAACATGTCTGAAGACCCAAGTGTGTCCAGTCACTTGTTTAACATAGGAAGGACGTCTAATCCCATTTGTCAGAATTGCGATGACGGAGTCAATTCATCATAATTAAATGATTATTTAATCATGACAAATGCAACAAATCACCTGCCTGACTCAACCTTTAATCAGTCATGATTAAATAGAAAAACGATTAATTATTCACGATAAATTAAGCATGAGTAACTTATCAATCATATTATTAATCATGACTAAAGTTCGGTAATCATGACAAAAATTTTGCCCAACTCTGATTATAAATTATTGCCTAAAAGAACTTCCTTGAATTTTCTGTGTTAGTCCTTGCCTAAATTTAACAATACTAATACAATTATTGATTAAATTAATAATATTGATTTAACTAATGATTGTGTAGATAATTAAATTACATAACACTGGCTGAACAATAACAGCTGTGATCATTGTTCTATTATGCTACAGCTCGTTCTATTATTATAGAAGATCAACCATTATTATTCAAAGCCAGGTTTGAGTTGTTGTTCACACTTGTCATTAATTTAGAGGTGTCATAACACTGGATATAGAGTCATAATTTTGTAATTAATATTAGGATAAAAAGCCACATAGTATTTATGAATATAAGCATTGTTAATGATAACCGTGACGGAGGTAAAATACAGATTTGCATGGCGCAAGGCTTGGTTACCCTCTCTTTTATTTGTATTGTAGTAATCATAATATTAAATAATTGTATCACCTTAACTGTTTTCAGCTCCTTGATGCACCAAAAGAAACAAATAAAAATAATAATTAGCAAAAAAGTTACTTTAATTACATTTTCCTAAACTGATTTTATAATAAAAAAAACATATGATCATACCACATGAATAAATTTCTGAAAAAGTTCATTATTTTTGTATAAGTAACTGAAATTGTTCAATAAATTTTCCACCAAATAAATAGAATAAATGCAAATTCAAACATCAACGAACTCTCACTATATTACGGATTGTATTCAACCAGCATTGTTGAGGTTATCTAATTGATCGTGTCAAGTTATTGAGATAAGAAAAAAAGACCACTGGTTCTTTCACTTCAACGTTCTTTTCTTATTCTCACTATTCGCTTCAAAGTTAGGCAAAATGTAATCTAACGACTAATGATTATGAATAAATCAATCTTAATGTGATTGATGATTATAATGACTGAAGATTAGTCTTACAGAATGTCTCGATGAATGATTAACTCTGTTCAGTGAATGGATGACTGATGATTAAAATAGATTAATCAATCATTGGATAATCGATTAATTTACTCGTTAATAATTATTCTTAATCGTAGATTGTAAAAATAGTTTAAATTTTTTTCAGAAAATGTTTAATTCATTCTGAACAACTTTAACCACTGTTTAGTCAATCAAATTCTTTTCTGATCGACATTACCTTATTTTGAACATATGGAACCACAATTAAGTCCAAAAATTAATCTTCTTTTGAACCTACTGCCACTTATTACCTCATTCTGTACATTTCTAACCACTTTTTGGACACAATTTATCTTATTTTGCACATTTAGAAACGCAATTAATCCTATTTTTAACCAATTTATGCTTGTTATTACTTCATTTTATACATTTCGAACCATAATTGAGTTCAATTAGTCCTCTTTGAACTGATTTATTGATTTTCTTGAAAATTTTGAACCACATTTTAATAAAATTAAACCTTTTAATCAATGTATAAGCCATGTCAAATTTATCTGAGCTAATTATTAACATTTTTATCCACAATAAAGTCGAATTAATTTTCTTTTGAACCGATTTACTGGATCTAATTACATTGTTTAGAACATTTTGTACCACCATTTAATCAAAATATCACTTTTTTGTAACAATCTATAACGTCATTTCGAACATTTTCAACTAATTTTTGATCAAATTTATCATTTTCTGAACTAATTTATTACCTTCTTTTAAAACCTTTTGAACTATAATTTAGTCCAATTAATCCTCCTTTAACAGATTTATTGCCTTTTAATACCTCATTTTGCTCAATTTGTACCATAATTAGTCCACTTTAACTTTTGAACTTTCTTAATGCTTTTTATAATCTCATTTTGCACATTTTAAACCACACTTAAGTCCAAATAGTCAAACAGTCAAAATACGATAATAAAATGATTCAGTGAATTGAAATGAAATAATGAAAATTTGTACCAAATGTTCACAATGAGATAATAAAAGGCAACAAAACGATTCAAAAGAGGATTAACAGAATTTGCCTTGTGGGCTTTCAAGATGTGTTGACCCTGAAGAGGCTAATTGCAACATGAGTGAAACGTCAGTTTTTAGCAAATCACTGATGCGGTCTCAACCCGGAAACTTAAGAAATGTTTTTCATGAAAATGGCCACAGAAACTTAAAAAAATCAAAGATAAATTTGACCAAAAAATGGTCAAAAAAAGTTGAAAATGAGGTTATAGACTAGTTAAAAAAAAAAAAAAGCTAATTTGAATAACAAGTACTAAAAAATGTCCTTGATGGAATAATAAAATGTGATAAATTAGTTCAAAAATGAATTAGCTAATTGTGGTCTAAAATATGCAAAATGAGGTAATAACAGGCAATAAATCGGTGCAAAAACAGAACTAATTCACTTGGGGTTCACATGAACTAATTCTGGTTCAAAATGTGCAAAATGAGGTAATAACAGGTATTGAATAACAGGCGGGTGTTGGTGTAGTGGTTATGAGCATGGTCTTGTGGGAGGACCCCAATTCGAGTCCCGCGTATAACTACCAATTTTATATTGGTATGAAAAATGTTAACAGTAATGTAGGTGCTCCACCCCCGTCCACGACACCTAATTCGGTAGTTGGACGTTAAGCCCGCCTGAAAAAATAGGCATTACTTTACTTTTTACTTTTTTACAGGCACTGAATTAATGGATGTTCAAAATGAAATAATAAATTGGTTCTACAAAGGATAAATTTGTTCAAAAGTTAATCAATTTGTTCAAAATAGATATGATTTGCTTAAATTGTATGAAAGTGTTTCAAATGATTGGTTTTTCTCAAAAATGATTAATCTAACTAAAATGTGAAACAAAAATGTTTTAAGATGTTTTAAAAAAATATAATAAATGGATTCAAAAAGAATAATTGTACCTATATTGAAAGGGTTCATAATAATGTTATTTAACCGAAACCATGGATTATATCCATCTCCTGGTGTTCCCTAAAAGGAATCCGAAGATTGTGCTTCTTATAATACTTGAATTTGGAAATTTTTGTTTACATAATAAAAAAAAATCTGGTCTGAAACACTCACACAACTTTCTCTTACTCCTGTTTTCAAAATTATAATTGACAAAGGTTATAGTTTGTGTACCAAATATAACGAAATTCGTCGAAAACTGAAAAAACTGTTCAGTAAAAGCACACTTCTGGCTTACAAATTTTCTTAAAACTTGGAATTTAGGCCATCTATTTATTTCTAATTAATTCTGTTTGGATGATAGAATTGTATAATCAACTATGATACCATTTTAGAGGAAGCTGTAAACCCATCCCTCCCCTAAAAGTGTCCTTAAATGAATTTTCCCAGAGAAATGTTTTAAATAAAAGTTATAGATCTTTGTATGTTTAGTTTATATAAGTTGTTTCAAGAAAATCGTCGGAGCCATTTTTGAGAAAATCGCGAAAAAGTGAAAAAAATCATTTAGTAAAGTGTTAAAACAAACGCACTTCCGGTTATCCGACTTTTTTTAAACTCGGAATTTCATAAATATATTTAATTCTAATTAACATTATTTAGATGACAGAATTGTCTAATAAACTGAAATAGCTGTTAAGAAGAAAACCTAACCCCACCCTTCCCCGGAAGTGCCCTTAAATGAATTTTCCTGGAGAAATGTTTCAAATAAAAGTTGTAGCTCATTGTATATGTAGCTGATACATACCAAGTTTAAAGAAAATCTTCGGAGCCATTTTTGAGAAAATCGCAAAAACGTAAAAAAACCAACAAGGTAGTGCTTCCGGTTGAGGAATATTGACAGATAACGCACCGTCAGATCCCATTGTGATACCTAAACGTAATATCAAGTTTGAACTTTATACGATTTTTCATTTTTGAGCTATGCTGTTCACACACATACATACATACATACATACATACATACACATACATACACACACACACACACACACACACACACACACACACACACATAAACACAGACCGTTTGTTAACGTCTATTCAGCACAGATGCTGAATAGATTACACATGACAGCGTAACGTGCTCGTGCATGCACGATGATATGATAATACAGCCTTCTTTATTTCCTTCCAATCACTGACTAATATTGACAAGTAAACAAGAAACAGTTGTTGTTGTGAAACCAGTCTGAAACAAGCAACGCAGTATATATTAACATTATCTTTCTGTTGATAAAGAAAACGGTACTCTCCACAATAACACATTTCAGAAAATAGTAATAAAACAAATGACAACCTTCTATATATAAATATTATAAAAAATAAAAATAAAAAAAAATAAGCAAGAATTCAAAGAAACATAAAATAGCAATTCTACTTTAAACTTTGCAACAGAGATTATTGACTTTTCAAAAATAGAAATGACAATAAAGTTGTAATAAAAAGACCATGTTACCTTGCACATGGCGCCAGTATTTTTAATGTTCACCCATTGTAGTGTTCATTATTTTAAATGGCTTGAAAGAAATTCTAGAAACAATAGTTTCGTTTTTTGTCCAATGTTACTTTTTTCTTAAAGAAGACTTGTATGGATTTTTTACACTTTGCATTCTATAATTTTCAAAACAAAAGTCTTGAATTAATACAAATTATAACACTGAAAACTTAAACAAATATTATGTCACTGAGATACAAGATAAATTACCTGATAATTGAATTATTTTTGGCCCTTATCAATCCATATTAATATAAACTATGCAATCATCTTATTTCAAAGCCACGTTTAGTTTTCAGTTTTCTCTTCGAGTCTTTGATGTTTTGTAATAATAACTGCAGCCCTTGTTGTGCTGTTGGTGAATTAATACACTAAGGATACTTAGCTCACAATATCAAATTTACGGACTTGTAAGGAGAAAGAGTGTATGACAGATTAGAGAATGACCGAACCAACAACGGTTTTGGCAGCGTAAATTGGTAGCGTTGATAAGTTAAAGCAATTGGCTGTTCCAGAGGATCGTTTAGCTAGACTGGCAGATTGACGAGAAACTCTGGCCTGTAAAAGGGCTTTGACAGAGAGCAGAGTGATTATTTATTTTTATTCTTTTTTCGCGATTCATGCTAGTTTGAATACTGGGGTACGCCCAGTAGTGTGCCTTTGATAAAAAAAAACAAAAAAAAACTGGTTACTTCTCGGAAACTGATGTTGTTTATGGTTAAATCTTTGAAAGTTGTGAGTAGAGTCCAGAATGAGTTTGTAAACTCTTGAATACTTCTTAATAGATTGATTGTTTGCTTCTTGATAGTTGACAGACTCTCTGAAAGTTCAGAGTCTTCAAAAGTTCAGACTTTCTGAAAGTTGATTTCTAACTCTTGAAGGTTGATTTTTAGCTGGTCTTAAGCTATGAAATTTTTTTTTTTTTTTTTGGAGTGTTTTATAGCTCAAGGTGGGAAATTGGCGCAGCTACTGATAGAAGCCAGATACTTTAGAATAACTCATTCGAGTGATCATGACCGAGAGGATAGGATAAGGCGCATTGAGGTGTGTCGTAAAAGAACGCAGCGTCGAAGCTATGATGAATTTCCTCAACAGGAGAGTTTCTTTCATTACATCTTTCTAAGCTATTTCGTTAAGCAGTCCATTTCCTGGGATGCGATTTAGTCTATTCAATTTTGTCTATTCCAAAATACACGTCTGTAGGCGTCTCTAAAGACGTCTTTAGTGAATGTTTTTAATTTTTATTTTTTTTATAAATAGTTACGTGCAAAGTAGTCCATTTAATATTTTGGATTAGCTAATAATGGATACCATAAAAAGTTCCTGAGTTCAAAAATAGAGCAATTACCGTCGTGTTTCATGTGGCTACAATGTACAAGAGAGTAGTAATCGTTTTTCCATTACAGCTGTGTTGTGGTATGAGTTGAATCTAGTCCGGGCAAGATATGAAAAAACAAAATAGTTCAGCAAATATTAAGGGAATAAGCATCAGCGTGTAATTTGTTCTATCGCAATTAATCTGTCATTTATTTTGTTTAAGGGTTTCCACTAGTGTTTCAGTTATCACATAATACTGCTTCTCTCCAAGTTCCTCAGTCCCTTGCCTGTTCCTCCGTCAGCCCGTATCATCCCCTCCATCTACTTCGCGGACTCCCTCTCCTCCTTCGGCCATCCATTTCGCTGTCCATCACCAACCTAGCAATCTTTCTATACCCATCCTCTATAGGAATAGTAGCTTTATCCTAACGAAATTCATAATTCTGCATTTGTTTCACATTATTATTGATGCACCATTCTTGAAGGTTATCTAAACAGCTATGCAATTGCAAGGAATCCTCTATAGAAGAAATCTTGGAGTAAAGTTTTAAACCATCCGCAAAAAGAGCGAATTGACCACTAATATTATTGGTGATTATGGCAATGTCATTGATAAAAATGTTGAAGAATAGAGGACCAAGATGTGAACCCTGTGGTTCACCTGAAGATGCCAATAACTTTGTCGAAATGTGTGTTTTATTTTTACCATTTGCATTGTTGCGGATAATAATTTTTAGCCATTCGAGAAGAATTCCATGGATACCATAGGTTTGGAGTTTACCAAGAGGGATGTGGTGATCAAATGTAATCAAATGCCTTCGAAAAATCAGAAGATATCACGTCTACTTGATTCGATGTAGAGAAGGTTTTCAAAGTGTAGTCCTGTAATAGCAATAGATTTAGTAGAAACCATGTTGTTCCGAAATAATTGTACTGTTAATGACAGAAATTAATTTATTTATGACTCGAGATTCAAATACTTTGGCTAAGGATAATAATTGTATGCAGATAGGTCTACAATTTTTGTACGTTGGATCTTTCGCCATCTTTACTGGATTGGTACGACAAAGCTTGAATTGAAAGCCTCTGGAAATTTGCCTTCAGAAAGAGATTACAATACTATAGTTACAATAGGTATATGTAAAGTATACACATGACTTGCTTTTTATAATTTTCGAATAAAATTTGAAAAAAAAAAATATATATATATATTTTAAAATAAATCTATCTAGGGCATTATATTTCACAGCATTTTCTAAGAATCCGAGGCGAAATTTCGCAGGTCCTGAATCTTTATTCTTCTTTATCAAGGCAATTGAAAAATGCTTCAAACACTTGAAAAAAGTCTATGGTTAATGAAGATATATTCACTGAATTAGATGGGTGATACGAAGCATCATGTAGTTTGCTGTTGGATGTACGTATAAACAGTTGAGAAATGGCAAGCAAATAGATGAGCTATCGTTTGTGGATTGAATGAGACAATGTTATTGTGAAACATGGATTCTGGCAAGGAATTAGATTTTTTTAATGAATTGATGTAATTCCAGAAGTTTTTCACTCCAGTATTACCGCTATCTGCTGTATTGATGATAGGTTCTCAATATCGTTTATATATTCGTCACAAGCAGTGTTAACCAGTAATTTTCACTGAGCTCTGAGTTTAGCAATTTCAAGATAATCCTCTTTCTTGGATGTATTCTTATAGATAAAATGTGCAGCTTTTTTCGGAACACAAGTTTCTTTGAATCTGAAGTGAACCATTTAGGAAACTTAGATTCATATATTCTCTTGATGGGCGTATTATATGCAATCGCATTTTGTAATATATTTACAAATCTAAGTTGTGAAAAGTTGTGACCCAATCTATAGCATCAGAGACATTTTCCGTGGTAGCCTGCTTCATTTTGTGGTCATCGGCGTTCGCCGATCTTCAGGATGCGTTTTTCAAAGAGTGTGACAACATAGACTTGCACAGAGAAAATTTAGTTTTTACATTATATATTGACATTATTAATATATTAACTCACAGCTACAAAATCACAGCTCTTGGAATCATACACTGAAACGCAATGTTTCATGACTTCATATTTTCATTAAATATGTCTAATGAAAATTGTAACGGTAGATGATAAGCTTCAATTTTAAATAAAGGGTCAGGAGCACTTGAAACTTGAAGGTTACTGTCAGAGTAGAATACCAAGTCGACAACTACGTTTCTATTGAACTCTGGAGCAAGTATCCACAAGTAACTGGGCTGAACTACATAGATAAACTATCTGAAAGACCATTCCAATTAATTGACGGTAAGTTGAAGTCACCAGCAATTACTGATGTATTAAAAGAAGTGATTGTAAACAATTTTTAGATAGTATCACAGTGAGTTTGGTATACATGCATGCATGGGCGAAGCTGGCAGAATATAAACACAATCAAACAGTATTTTAGAGCTACCTGCTATGATTCTAACAAATACTTGTTCAACGTTATTCGAGTACATTAATTAATTCAGCTTAATATTACTTTTAACTGCTATAAGTCACCACCGCCAACTCCGCTTTTCTTACAGCTAGTATTATTAACACTTCTATTCATGCGATATATATTATAATTTATTAAATTCGGTTCTGTATTCATTATTGCAGTTCTGTTAAGATTAGTCTCACTCAACATTATCACATCATAAACACCTAATGACATTTTTAAACAATTCTAAAATTTTAGTCTTAATCTATTCGCATTTTGGTAATTGGATTATGTTTAGTTTTTTGCTTGCTACCAACTATTTTTGGATGACCACTGATGTAGATAATCGTTAAATCTTAATCACCGGATTTCAACCTTTCTTCAAGGTGTTTCTTAAAATCTCTCTCTCTTCATAACAGTCATATATCTTCTAATCACAAACTTGCTTATATGCTCGGACACCTTCTGACAGCTTATTTCTATTCCTGAATGATTTCGAAGCACTGATCTTTATTCTCAAAAAACTACTTTTAATGGGGGTATTTTACCCAAAGTGAGTCTATTTAATCTGAAAAATGTTTGACAACTTTATAATATTACAAGAACTAGTAACATTAATAAGTTTATCAATTTGTTGATTGTCTGCTTTCTTACTTTCTTCATTCGATTCACTTGTTGATACTGGTATATTAAAAACTATTAAATTTCGCTTTCATTAAAACTAATTCTTGAATGAATTGTAATAAAACAAATAATCTCAAGACATAATAAGAGAACAACAATACGCGCAATGTAACCACGCGTAAGAAATGTGAAGTAAAACTATTGTAAAAAAAAAAAAAAAATATTTATTTGACAAGAGTCAAGTGCCACTTTTACCCACTCTGAGTTCAGGTCTGCAACCAACGAATATATTTTTATATATACTTATTATATATAAAAAAATATATAAATATTTATAAAAAAAAAAAATATAAGTAATAAAATATAAAATAATTAAAAAAAATCTGGTGTGAAACACTCATACAACTTTCTCTTAGTCCAGTTCTCAAAATTATAACGGACAAATTTCATAGTTTCTGTACCAAATTGAATGAATTTCGTTGAAAACTAAAAAAAACTGTTTAATAAAAGCACACTTCCGGTTTACTAATTTTCTTGAAACTCGGAATTTTGGCCATCTATTTATTTCTATTTAATTTTGTTTGGATGATAGTATTATATAATCAACTATGATGGCACTTTCGAGAAGAAAAACCTAACCCCATTCCTCCCCCAAAAGTGCCCTTAAATGAATTTTCCCGGCGAAATGTTTCAGATAAAAGTTGTAGCTCTTTGTATGTGTAGTAGATATAACAAGTTTTAAGAAAATCGTCAGAGCCATTTTTGAGAAAAATTGCAAAAAAGTAAAAAAAAAAAAATACTAGTAAAATGCTATTTCCGGTTGAGAAATTTTGACAGATAAGGTACTGTCAGATGCCATGGTGAGACCTAAACGGAATATCAAGTTTTAACCTTATACGGTTTTTCGTTTTTGAGCTATGCTGTTCACATACATACATACATACATACATATACATAACCACACACCATTAGCTAAAAACCTTTTTGAGGACTCAGGGGACCTCAAAGCGGATATTTCCGGTGAAAACTCGATATCAAAAATTTGACAAGATTACAATACTTCCACTTACTAAGGAGCAAGAGAAAGTAAAAATAAAAATATAAAAGATATAAATTTTTACGAATATATTTTATATTTTTATATTTATATTTACTAATATAACAACGACTAATATATCATTATAAAATTTGATATTTTTATAGTTATTATAAAAAAAAAAAACACAACCTTTACAACTTATCTAAATTTTCTAAATCTTTAGACAGTAAACAACAGTTTTTATAAAATTATATAAATAATAGTAATTATAAAATGAGATAGTTAATTACTAGGAAGCGTATTGCGTAAAATCCCTTACCATACTATGTACAGATCAACATCCTAGGTTATTCCCTTTCGAATTTAATTAATATTTAATAATCGTCTATAAACACTTCTAAATGTAAATAATGTAGTTTTTACTGAAAGATAGAATTCCTTATATTTCTATACCCATAAAGATATGTTCCTAGTGTTGTGTAAGGAATATAATGCTCGTGTAGGTAAATATTTAGATATGCATGAAATTAGGTTAACAAAACATGGTAACCCTGAGTTGCACGCTATCTATAATCACTGATGATCGCTGCGTTGTTAATAATATTATACGGATAAATTTAACATATAAAATAAAAAATTATTTTTATATTTTTATCAATTAATGAATGTATAATATCTACAAATTTTGTTGGGAGAAATATAAGTATTTCTTTAAGAAAAAAAATAATAAACAAAACTATATCCTGCAATGGATTCATAATATAATGATGAGGATTCTAATTCGGCGGTAACATTTCTCTCTCTCTCTACCTTACACACACACACACACACACACACACAACTTATACATGTATACAAACACACATTCACTCAAAACTAAACTAAAAAAAAAAACTTTGTAAAGGAAATGTAAATACAGCAATGTAAATTATAGTAAGACGGATAAAGAAGAAATAAAGCTATATACATAACTGCAAGGTGTCTAAGGAAAATTAGACAAGCCTAATGGAACATACATTAAAATAACTGTCAGAAGAAATTACAGCTATTTCTTGTTTTACAACACTGACTATACAGGTGGTGAACAATCATTTCCGCATATGTAAAGTATTCATGACTTGCTTTTTATAATTTTCGTATAAAATTTAGTAAAAGAAAAAAATTTCATATTTTAAACTAAATCTATCTAGGGCATATTGTGTTATTGTTATCTAGGGCATACTGTTATCTAGTGATATTGTGTATCCCCATCACCTATTATCTAGAAATGGTTTATTATTTCAAACATTATTTTATTAGATATGATGAGAAAAGTACGTAGCATCTGGGCAATTATATTTTTTTAAAGAAATTTCTCAAAAAAGGGAAAAAAGTTTAGTTTGTGATGTGGTAAACTATAATCACGTCTTACCTCAAGTACAACCCACCCTTAGCTTTAGTAGACCCACCCTTACCTCTAATACAACCCACCCTTACCTCTGGTACAACCCACCCTTACCTCTAGTACAGCACACCCTTGCCTCTACCACAACCCACCATTACCACTGGTACAATACACCCTTACCTGTAGTACAACCCACCCTTACCTCTAGTACAACACACCCATCCCGTTCCCATCTTATAGCTGGAAGTCATTCACAGAGTAAAGGAGCAGTGCTTGCGCACGTAAATTTAAATTGTAAAATTAAAGTTGTCTAAAGCGGCCAGAAAAAAAAAGAGCTTCAATAAAACATGCGGAAAACATAATTCAATTCATTGAATATAGCTTCATGCCAATAATTATAGACACTGAAAAACATTACAATCTTTGCTTCTTTTTTGTAGGAGATCAAAAATGTTTTAATGGAATCAACACCCCATTTTTTTTTTTTTTGGAAATACTATAAAAGAAATGTAAAATATCTGCTCAGACAAAAATTCTTAGCGCAATTCCTCTATCAGGTCCAAAAATATTCAAGCCAGCAAGTGAGTTCAAATATCTTGAGGCGATTTAGTCATGCAGAAAAATGAAAAAATCAGACAAAATTAAAGCAAAAGTGACCGAAATAGATGGTACTTTGCTTTCCAGAGCCAATTAAAATTCATAGTTGATGAACAGAGTTTAAGTTCTTTATGTATAAAAAAAAAATCTGGTGTGAAACACTCACACAACTTTCTCTTACTCCAGTTCTCCAAATTATAATTGACAGCTTTTATAGTTTGTGTACCAAATTTAATAAGATTCGTCGAAAACTGAAAAAATTGTTCAGTAAAAGCGCACTTCCGGTTTACTAATTTTCTTGAAACTCGGAATTTTGGCCATGTATTTATTTCTAATTAATTTTGTTTGGATGATACAATTGTATAATCAACTGTGATAGCACTTTAGAGAAAAATAACCCCACCCCTCCCCCAGAAGTGCCCTTAAATGAATTTTCCTGTAGAAATGTTTCAAATAAAAGTTGTAGCTGTTTGTATGTGTAGTTGATATAGCAAGTTTAAAGAAAATCTTCGGAGCCATTTTTGAGAAAATTGCAAAAACTTAAAAAAAACAACTAGTAAAGTGGTACTTCCGGTTGAGGAATATTGACACATAACGCACCATCAGATCTCATGGTGATACCTAAACGTAATATCAAGTTTGAACTTTCTACGATTTTTCGTTTTTGAGCTATGCTGTTCACATACATACACACCCACAGACACACACACAGACACACACACACAGACCATTCGCTAAAAACCACTTTTTTGGACTCAGGGGACCTCAAAACGGATATTTCCGGTGAAAACTCGATATCGAAAATTTGACACGATTACAATACTTCCTCTTACTAGGAGTAAGAGAAAGTAAAAAAGTAACAATTATGACTGTCAGTCAAAAAAAATATGGATGATTAATGAACGTTTGGGAAATAAATTACTCAAAACTAAATAATTAATATATTAATAAATTTGCGTAAAATGCAATAGAGAGTTTGTTTCTTCATTTACATCACCATCAATGGATCATTTATTGCTACCATTAACAACTGCTTTTTAGTTTTTCCCAACATTTAAGAAGCCCGCAAGGGGTATCTGTTGCATGCAGTTACTTGGGGAATAGCACTCCATTCACTTTGTCAGAACAGTAAACAATACGCTTAAATTACAAACACTCTACACTCTACAGACAAGGAAGGACAAACAAAGTACACGAAGTAGGGTCTCCGTCCCTAGTTAACTGGTGTAAGGCAAGAGAGAAGGAAGGGATTAGCTCAGTAGTCGCGCGCTGGACTAGCAACGCGGAGGTCCCGGGTTCGAATCCAGCATGGTGCCCTTAGATTTTCTCTTCCTAGGAGCCTCCAAAGCTCACTGACCGATGATAGGCAGTGTTGGCTCTAGCTAGAGAACACTGCTCGGAGGCCGACAGTGCACTGAGAAGGCTCCAAGGGTCACATGAGATCTTTCAGGTAGCAATGCAATAATCCCCTATAACAATCTAAATCTAACATTTAAGGAAGATATATCCCCGGATATACCTCCTTTGTTCTACCATTGCATTTGGTGGATATTGTAAGTCTTCTTCGTTTCACTCTCACTTATACTATAGTGAACAATTTAGGCTGGTTAATAACAGGTTGCCAGTTTTTATGAAAAACGACTTCAAACCGGAATATCTAGTTAATCAAAAGATTCTGATATTTTTTCAGATAAGTATAGCTCAGTGCACTAACGGCAGACAAACATTTATATTTGATGCCAGTGTTTACAAAACAATAAGAAAACACAGAGTTGCCCAAAAAATAAATTGACTTTTTCTTTATTTATTTATGAGAAATTAAGATTAAAGGAAGAATTTCCAAAACTGAACGGATAATTTAATGAAATATCCAAGCATATAATAAAAATTATATTGCCTAATATAAATAACAATCGAAAACATAAATCATAATAATTAAAATTGGAGGAAAGAATAATAAACTTAATTAGAACTATTTAATTAATTATTTATATCTTTTATATTCATAAATCATAAAGAAATAAATCTGTCAATTTATCGCAAGGACAATAAAATTTAGGCTATCAGAAATATAAAAAGAGGTTATCACATACATAGTAATAATATTAACAATAAATTTCTTCTATTTTAAAAATTATTTTTATTATAACAATTACATAATTTATAATAATATATGTACATAATCGGGGACCTCTATAAATAATGACATAAATGTGTGATGAGAAAAAGATTTCTGTCAATTAAATCTATGCAACTGACATTTTAATTATAGAAATTAGTTTAGCTAGTTTTAAAAATTGGGATAAATTACATTTATACATGGAGAGTTGATTAAGTAAATACTCGCTTGAAGTATGGGCGATAAAGCCAGCCATGTAGGTAGCGAAAATTATAAAATTAATTGGCACAAAGTTTCATATAGGATAAATATGCAAATAACAATAAAGTTGCACGCCTAGGATTACATACATTGCTTTATTTATTATAAAAGTTGATTTGTTCGCGTGTGCATGGAGGAGACTCGACACCTTCGATCCCAAATGAGTATTTACTATCACGCCCTCATAAGAACACAAGTTTCTACAGCATACAAAAATTATTCGTTTATAAGTTTACTTTCGCATTAAACCTATTAAAAAAATCTGGTGTGAAACACTCACACAACTTTCTCTTATTCCAGTTCTCAAAATGATAACTGACAAATATTATAGTTTGTGTACCAAATTTAATGAAATTCGTCGAAAACTGAAAAAACTGTTCAGTAAAAGCGCACTTCCGGTTTACTAATTTTCTCGAAACTCGGAATTTCAGCCATCTATTTATTTCTAACTAATTATGTTTGGATGATAGAATTGTATAATGAACTAGGATAGCACTTTGATGAAAATCTAACCCCACCCCTCCCCTAAAAGTGCTCTTAAAAGAAATTTCCCAGAGAAATGTTTTTAGATAAAAGTTGTAGATCTTTGCATGTTTCGTTTATATGCGAAGTTCAAAAAAATCGTCAGAGCCCTTTTTTGAGAAATTGCGAAAAAGTGGAAAAATCATTTAGTAAAGTGGTAAAGTAAACGTAATTCCGGTCATCCGATTTTGATCAAACTTGGAATTTCAACAACATATTTAATTCTAATTAACATAATTTAGATGATAGAATTGTTTAATAAACTGAAATAGCACTTTAGATGGAAAACCTAACCCCAACCCTCCCCTATAACTGTCCTTAAATGAATTTTCCAAGAGAAACATTTCAAATAAAAGTTGTAGCTCTTTGTACGTCCAGTTCATATAACAAGTTTAAAGAAAATCGTCTGAGCTATTTTTGAGAAAAACGCAAAAAAGTAAAAAATCCAACTAGTTAACTGTTACTGAGCCGGTTGAGAATTTGTACAGTTAACGTACAGTCAGATCCCATGGTGACCTCTAAACGGAATATCAAATTTCAACTTTCAACGACTTTTCGTTTTTGAGCTATGCTGTTCACATACATACATACATACATACATACATACACACACACACACACACACGGACACACACCCACACACACAGACCACTTGCTAAAACCACTTTTTTGGACTCAGGGGGCCTCAAAACGGATATTTCCGGTGAAAACTCGATATCGAAAATTTGACACGATTACAATACTTCCTCTTACTAGGAGTAAGAGAAAGTAAAAATATTTCACTTGTGTAAGTTACATAAAGACCAAATGTGACCGACGAAAACTAAATCACACTTCCAAACAACCGTTTCAAAAATGGAATTCTACCTCCTACCTACCCCTTGGCGCTACGGCTCTACAAGAGCCTGGGCCTCCTCCACAATCCTACTCCACTCTTCTCTTTCCT
The DNA here is from genome assembly GCA_011037195.1 of Triatoma infestans. Taxonomy (NCBI): domain Eukaryota; kingdom Metazoa; phylum Arthropoda; class Insecta; order Hemiptera; family Reduviidae; genus Triatoma; species Triatoma infestans. The sequence goes on along the minus strand of JAAEAF010006351.1, from coordinate 1,709 downwards.
GGGCGTGTCTTCTCCATCTTCTCACTCCCATTCTTTTCAATAACTCTTCCACATCTCCCAGCCATCTCAATCGGGGACGTCCTTTTCTACGGCACCCTCCCGGTTTCCCTTCCAACAGCTTTTTTGGAACCCTGCCTTCGGACATTCGTTCTACATGCTCCAGCCATCTCAGCTGGTTTTTCCTTACAAAGGCTACCAAGTCTGGTTCATTATATATTTGGCGGAGCTCAGCGTTTTTTCTTATCCTCCAGATGCCATTTTCACAGACAGGTCCATATATTCTTGCTATGCATTAAAAATGGAATTCCAGCTATGCATTAATATACAATAATGTTCTACTGATGGTCACACTGAAGATTGTATTGAAGTGTCAGAGAGAAGATTTTTCTTTACAGATACCTCCCCCCCCCCCAAATAAACCACCAGAAATCATTTTTCTCGGTAAAATAAAAGTAGATATATATCCGACAACTCAATAAGTTCACTTGAATGCTTTATGAAAATCCACTACCCAGATCACAGTGTTAGATCTCACTTGTGTAGTGTGTAATCTTTTTTCAGGATTCGTATTTTGCTCCAAACAGTCTTTAAGGAACAGTTCCGATCGTAGACTGTTACACATTTCGTACCATTTATTCCTTTTCATTAATCTGTAGGTACTGCGGCAAACCGCTAATTTCCGCTTTAGATCGACAAACTTTTCCAAAGTTGGAGAGTTTTTATAATTTTGCCTGGCCTTATCGAATCCCTGTCGCCCAACTTAGTTCCGATATCAAGCGTGGTGAGCATAAAGATATGTCCATCGCTTGTCGCTGAGAACCCAGCCTGGGAATTACTGTCGGGGATCCATCATTGAGCGCACAAAGATTGAACACATCCATGATTTCCAACAAGGTCCGCCCTTCGGAGTTGTCCCTTCTGCCACCCCACGCAGCATGAAGTGGATTGAAGTCTCCCCCAACCAGAATGGGTATATATATAAATGGGTAGTTAGTATGTGAAATTTAAAAGAAATCGATGGGCCATTTTCGAAAATATACAATTCAGTAAACACACCATTTCCGTTAAAGAAATTCCGTTGATAGAAACCTATTTGATTATATTTTGTTTATACACACAACACTCACAAATATACGCAAACATAGGCAAACAATCATAACAGCAATCGCAGAAACAGGTTTTCGTAGGTTTGGAAAACCTAAAGATTTGTTCTACCATCAAAAATTTCTATTTTCAAAACATTAACCTGGTCGTAATACGTTTCACTCACTTACAATATTAAGAGAAAGTAAAATTCTGCAGTTAAACAACTAATTTCACTTATCCCTTTTATACTTTCTCTTACTCCTGTATGTGAGAATGTCAACGAACTAATTCGAAAACCGAAAATATCGGATATTCCGTTTCTGTGTACGAACTACCATCGCAATTGACATAAAAGTTTCGGGGAAAATCCATCAAACGCAAGTACGACTTAATGATTTCATTTTTCGCGACTTTATTTAAATTTCGTACACGATCTATATACACAAATATTTGTAACTTTTATTAAAAACATTTATCAGAGAAAATTGAGTTTTTGGGCAGTTCTGAGGAAACAGGAACGTAATGCTTCCTCTAAAGTGCATCAGTATAATACACTACCGCTCAAAAGTATTTTGCCTATCCTATTTAAACCAAGTTTTATTCATGACAAATCTTTTGTCTTT
>JAAEAF010006350.1:0-23483 GCA_011037195.1 Triatoma infestans | reverse complement strand
TCGCGCTCATCTCAGCCCCGCAAACTATTCATCCATCGCAATCGACTTTACTATAAACAGAACTGTTTCTATATATACATAATCACTAAATAAACGATGGATGGGCACTCAAAAGTGCACATAAACGAACATAAAAACTAAAGCATCCTAGACTAACCACAATATAACCTAATACACATACAAACCTCACACAGTCAATAAATAGTCATGCCTTGCACATCCATACAAGACTAGCTTAAGGAACCTCTCAGTACTCGATATTCCTGAGAAGTGCATCATGAAAAATGTGAGGAGCTATACTGATGCCAGAACTGAGGCGTAGCGATGAGAACCGCGGCGTGCTTACTACACGCCTCCCTAAACAACGCTGCCTGGCAAGCCTTAGTCCTTCATATGTTATTGCGCCATCCAAAGGTTTTTTTTGTTTTTTTTTTATGGCTGAAACTTAAGCTATTAAAATGGGAGATTTTTTCCGAGATAGCTTGCTTCATTGTCCGGTTTAAGGCGTTCTCCATTTTCATGTTGCCTTCATCTAAACAGTTTCGATTTCACAGACTACAAGAGGAAAATTGAGTTTTCACGAAAATATTTCTGTTTTTCAACATTACAGACAACAACCGCTTCTTATAAAATGCAATTACTGCAAATTGTAAAATGCTATTTGACAGGATCGCTTAACGACGCAGCTCGTCCGGTCCATATTAAAATCATTTTTCCCGAAAAAATTTACAAATAAAAATCCATAAACTTAAAAAAAAAAAGCGCGAAAAGATTGAAGGGGGAAAAATTAAGTAAGTCACACTACCGAGACACTTCATGAAGATATGGATTCCACATGAAGATTCATAAAACGGAATATCAAATGTAAGCTCCTGCAATATTCTGTTTTTGATTAGTTCTGTGCATATAAAACAAACACAAAGCAATTTTTTCGTTTTTGTTTCGGAATTAGAGTGAATCTACAAACATTTATAAAATTCAAATGAAAAATCCAACAATTTGAAAAATAGACATGATTGCAATGCTTCTTAAAAGTTAATAAGAAAAAAGAATTTAAAAATATAACTTACTTTATGCCGGAGAGCTTCCATTTTTGATCTAAGACGTTTTCCTCTTTTACCAGACCATCCGGCAGCAAATTCAGCTCCTAATACAGTTTCAGCAGTAAACGAATGTTTGGTTCCACGATTTGATTCAAAAACGAATCCCGCCAAATCTTCACGCAAAATTGTTGCTTGCTAATTAAAGCAAAAAACAAACAGCAAATGTTAGTTAACAAGATTTGTAACAATGAATTTTTTTTTACATAAGTAACAGAGAAAGTAAAAATAATACCTGTTGGCCATCAGAATTATGTATATGCAGTTCTGAATCTTTTCGTGAAGAAAGTGCCCAATTGCCAACAACGATTCTAGCAGAGCCAGGACGAGACAGTATTGGTGTACTATGAGCATTCGGTTTTACTTGCGATCTAGCTCGTTGAAGTTTCTCAAGAAATTCTCCTCTATTCTCTGTACATACAGGCATACTACCTATATCCCATCATTGTAAGCAGCATAAAAAAAATATATGCTCCTTTCAAAACAGTAAATAATAAACAGCATATTATCCAATTAGGAGTTTTTTTAATCAACTTTTAATTTTTTTAATCTACATGAAATTAAAACGGTTAAAAGACGGCCCCTTTTCAACTGATATCTTTAAGAATTTTTTCACTTAATAACTACTACTTGTTATAGAAAGAGATGGAAAAAAAAATGAAAGCAATGAGCTTGAAAGGTTGTTTTAAAAAATTATGTGCCTAGCTAATTTTGTCAAATTTTTGTATAGTAATAATATTCATTTAAATAATTATTCTGGCACTGTAAGATTTTAAAAGAATTATGTGGAAGTGCAAAAAACATATAAGAAATGGAAATTTGACACAAACGCACTAATTTAATATTATTTATTATGTTTTATAAATGAAATATGCAAAGCATGGAATGTAACCTGGTGAACAAATCATACAAAAAAGCCTGAATGAAGTAGACTTTTTTTTTGGTGTATAAAGAAATGAAAATTATTAACTCTCCATGGCGCTTTCTAACTTTGTATATTTGCAAGTTATGAATTTTTCTTAGTGCATGCTTCTCTTTAGCTATACACATTTCACGTCACTTGGTGGTAATTATGCCGCAGTGGGTGTAAAGTACATATGCAAGCAAACTGCCAAATTTTCTTTAAATTTGGAATTTTTTACGATTTATTTAGATATCCTTAATATTATGTAAGTGGTATTATAAGGAGCGGGTTTGGTCTAAAGGTTATGCATGAGCAGGGTCTTTTGCAACTGGAAGGTCTCCAGTTCGAGTTCCGCTTATAAGTGATAAATTTTATATTGGTTTAAACAATGTTAATAGTAAGTATGTATTTCCGCTTCCGTTCATGAAATAACGGAACTAATTTTGTAGTTGGTAAGATATTATCAAAAAAGAAAACGTCACAACATAAAAAATAAATTTTCTTGAAAAAGTTTTTTTTAAAAAAAAAAAAAAGTGTTCATTAAAAATAGAAGATCGAAAAAATCAAGGAAACTTTTTTGAGTCTTTCATAATGTCTTTTTCCTTCTCCAAAACTATTAGCGCTTCCAAAAATCTATTGCAATACATTCCTACACTTTATAAGATAGATACCTGCTACTGAAGTCAGTGTGTGGACGCTATAAAAGGCAGTATGAACCGAAATCCATGAGACATATAAGGCTTGCAAGTTCAGTCAATAGAGATAATCACGAGCATTCTAGACGCAGCTTAAGAATCAAACAAGAAGTGTCGAGAATTGATACACTTTTTTCACTAGATCAAATTTAATGAAATGGAATGAATACCAGCAATTTCTTTCATGGAAACATCAATTATTTTTCTTCAATTCCTTTTTTCAATGAACAGAGAAAATTCGAACAATTATTTAGTATGAAACTAAACTAAAGAGGTGAATCAATAAAGTTGAGGCAGCAAAAATAAAGTAGTTTATCGACTGACCCTTTCTTAAATGACAAGACGATATTACCGATAATTATCAAACGAATATTAACGATTAATGATAATCCGTTACCATATCTAGCGATAGTGATCCTGAATCTATTAATGAATCTTTACGGCACTTAAAACTCTCAACTCACAATAATGCAGGTTTAAAAATTACATGTTTTTTTTCTTTATAAATTGTTTAGAAAAAATTTAAACTAACTCATCTTACGTATCTCATGTTAATGACTTTAGTTTTATTATTATTGTTATTTTATTAATTATGGATTATAGAGAGTTAAGAATATAAAATTTCTTCAATTCTAATAATTAATTCAAAGGAAACACAAACATGCTTACCTTCTGTTGTTAATGATTCACTATTCCTGCTTTTTCCTGTTATGGGATGAAATATAAGAATGAGATTAATAATCGCACACATTAATTACAGTCATATGACGAAATGATTTGTTAATTATTAAATAATGAAGGATTGCATTCAATTGTGGGGTGGTGGGATTGTACTGAATGATGGACTTTAATAAAATTATATGACAAAATAAATTTCAAAATCAAAAGAAATGAGGGAAAGACGTTCCCTTTCCGGTCTTGAGCACTAGGGCATCCATTAGGGTTCCGTTTAAAAACACCAGAACATTAGAGAAAGAATTCCACAATCTTCAATTTTGCCACTAAAAAGCTCTGTGAAACCTGAACAATTGGTTGCGAGCTGAATAAATTCTTTCGCGAACTACTCATGAGGAAACTTCTGCAAAAACCATAATATTCACACGATTTATTGGCGGAGCTGTTTCCTGCTTAAAATATTAAACTCTGAAAGAGTTCACCAACGGAATATTCTGGAACAATTATTACTTGTCATAATTAATAATACCAATATGCTTAAAAACTTGATCTTTCTCTTCGCTATGAGATCTAAAGCTTAAATAAATTAAAATAAGAAAATTTTTAAAATGATAGCAAAAATATTTGAAAATAAAATTTAAATAAAGTTCGCAGGCAAATCCTTCCTTTTACAAAAGGTACCGAACTTAACTGATCGTTCATAGGCGAGAGCACCAAACTATTCGAACCCTATAGGGTTGGCAAAAATCCTGATTTTTTTTTTTAAATTACGGTTTTCAGTTTTGTATTAATAAGTTTCAATTAATAAGTTAACCACAAGAGAGAATTGCAAAATAAGTATAAAAGTATTCAAACTATTAGAGATTGTTATAGGGGACATTGCACTGTGAACTGAAAGATCTACTGTGCCCCCCCCGGAGCCTTCTCAGTGCACTGCCCATAACCGGGCAGTGAGTTGAAGAGGGTTCTAAGAATTGAAAATCTAACCCGGGACCTCCGCGTTTCTAGTCCAGTACGCTACCTCTGAGCTAATCCCTTCCCTGTATTCAAACTACGCTTTAAATACTCACGTTATTTACCAAAAACTATGAATGTTGAGGAACGCCTTAAATCAATTGGTATAAGGAAAAAGAAGCTGACTTATAACGGGCAAAATTCTAGATGTTTTCACAATCATTGCAAACCTAACAAATTTAGGTTGTTTTATTTAACCATGTCGGCGTCAGATATAATCACTTTTTGCAAGCCCAGTTCCAACTCGGAAGATTACAATTCAAATAATATCCAGACCAAACACTTTCTGCCGGACAGAGAAACGGTAACTACCGAGCTACTGCATTCTACTTTTAATAGTTATTTTTTCGTGCTTAAATGGAATTTTTTTTACCATTTAATGCCGGTTAATACGAATGCAAGAGGAAGAAAAAGAAGTATCATTGATGAAGAACAAGATGGACAGGGGGAAGGATTCCTAGCAAATCCACATTATGGTTCTATTATTAATTTTCTTGCAAGTATAATCCAAGAGATGTTGTCAATCTATGAAGGATAGCTTAGGCAAGATGTTTAAGGGTGAGGGTACAGTACTTGATGACTTTTTAGCTACATCTACAATTTTTTTTCCTTATGAATGACATATCGCAATTAATAAACAGATTAGGAAAATATTAGAAATATAGAAAATCAAAATTGGTAGTCTCTATAGATATTATTAAACTATGGATCTAGATTGGTAAATAATAATTACTTAATATTTTTTCTTCAAATAGTTTATATTAGGCCTATAATACATGTCTAATATTAGTAGTGAATTGGATAAATTTTTTTATTTGTAAAAGGGCACAAAACTTAAATAGATGAATATCCGAGAGCGAGTTATTTCAATGTGATTTTTGGAAACTTGAAGATCCCCACTTCAAAACTGCTAAACGGGAGTCCATGTAAGAATTTACATATAACCTCCGAATTTCTTCAAGCGTGCAAGGAACTACATACAATAGTAAATATATACATTAAGCTTTTTATTGCAGGTTTGTTTCTTAGTTCAGGTGAACAACTTTTACATCTGGCTTGGGATTAGGACAATTACAGACACGAAGCGAAAAACAAAAGACACATGTATGAAATAAATGTTTATACATATTTCATCACAACATGGCAAAACCATTATTACGTCTTTTTCTTTTCTCCTTACAATGGCATGCGCATGCGTGAAATAAAACCACCACACCACAATCGAAGATCCCATGGCAAGAATGTGACATACCTGTAGAATCGGTGCCACCTTCTGGACTGCCAGAAGAATACATTGTAGCTAGTTTACCATCTAGTATAAATCTGAACCATCCATTAGAACCATTTGAAAGTTCCAAAGCTGCAGCATCAGACCATATATATAAACAGTCCCTTCCGCGACATATGCACCAATCTTTCCAGTGATAAGCCTTACCAGGAAGTATTTCTTTGGCATCTTCACCAGTTGAATTTATCTCTCCTTCCTGAATCACAATCCAATTGAGAAACGAAAAATGATTACCTGATAAATTTTTATGTTTGAAATTAAAAAAAAAAAATAAAACTTACATTATCTTGTAATTTTGCTTGTGGTTCCGGCGTAGATGAAGTAACCGCAGCTAGCTGTGCAACCTTGCAAAACACCCCTAATCTTGCGAAATGATCAAGGAATATGTCACGAGCCTTAGTCATCAAGTCTTCTATTATTTGTAGAACTACTAGATGTCCTTCTTCATCATCCTTCATTGGGTGAAGTATTTAATAAACATTAAAATAAATTAGCCAAATTTGAAAATATAATAATAATAAAAGCAACTAAATTAAATGCTAATTTGTAAAAAAAAAAAAAAAAAAAAATCATTCCAAAATTCAAACTGAAGCAATTTATTAACATATAAACTTAATCCATCATTTTTATTCACTATTTCGGTTATGTATATAGAACTAAAAATTAAATCATTTAATAGCAAGATTATGAACAAAAATTGAGGAATATCTTTAGATTGACCGATGATCTGGCTTTGGAGAACAATTACTTGATGTTGATAATTTATCAAATAATGAAAGAATTATCATCCCTAAGCTCAGAATATTTACTAAGACAGTTCCGAAATATTGGGATGGGTCTTTTATCATGTTGAAGAATAACTCCTTTTCTGATTTATCCATTAGGGATGTATATTTTTCAAAGCATGATCAATTGCTGCAGTTGTTGACAAAGGGTATCCTCTTTAACAGTTCTGATATGTTTTTTAATTACCTAGACCTAATAATTGTTTCTTTTCTCATGTTTTCATAGAGCAAAAAAGAACTTAATGTCTCTTATTATGTTATGAATGCGGAGCTGGAACGGACTAATCTCACCTGCACGAAATAAAAAAGCAACAGTATGTGCACTACATATTTGAGAAGATATATTATTTACATTTCTCCCTTTCCAAACAGTCGACTACTACCATAAACTAATACACATTCCATTATGCCAATTAAGAACTGTGATATCTTGGACGAAATCTTCACTTTTTTGTACCCCAATGGTCACCCTTCAGCAGACCGACTAACCTAGGGGGTCAGATACAGAAAACAATGGGCCACCCAAAGGCACCGCATCCTTGCCAGTGAGATCTGTTCCTATTTCTTACACTACTGTTGTGGTGTGATTGTGGACGTAAAAGAGAACTCGCCTATCCTGCTTGAATTAAACAAACTAATATTAATTCCAAAAAGAAGGGACAATTACATTATTCTATAAGTGGATTGTGTTGAAATGATTTAAAGAGCTGAATTGATAACTATAGACATAATCGAGGATGTAAAAAGTTTTCTAAACTTCTCTTACTTTAAGAGAGCATCTTGAAGAAGACAAACAATGTTTGCCAAAACGTCGGGTTTTAAATAAAAAACACTTCAAAATTATTTGGTGTTTTTTTTGGAAACTTCCTGGTCGATAAGCCAACAATTAGATACACTTGATTTAAAGAGAAGCTTTAAAGTTTTAGCTCCTGCAATAAAATCAATAATCGGGGAAACATGTTTCAAATAAATTTAATGGTGCGATATATATATGGATAGGATATGAAAATTAAAGATTATTGTGCGAGCTCTTTTCTAGAAAATTGCCAAAAATAGAAAAAGACATTCAATATATTCTTATTTTCGGTAATGAATTTTGTCTGAAACAATCACGTAGGATATGTTCTTAATGGAATACCGATTTTTCGTTTTTGAGTTTATTTGTTATACATAAATACATATATGTATTTATAAAAACATATATATATATATTAAAAACAAATTTTTTCGTAGTCATCACACTCAAAACGAGTAGTTCTGGTGAAAAATAAATTTCTGAAATCTGACAAGATTGTAATACTTCCTTTTAGCGCACGAAAAGAAGTTAACATCTTATCTTATTCATACTTATATGCAACAAAATTCCTAAGGAAAAAGACTAATTTTTTTCTACCTGTTAGATCTTGAATAAATCTGTTAATCTGCTAACCCCACATCATGGGACACCTTGTTATAAGAATTTTACTCCTATAATCTCCCTCTAAAAAAAGTATTGTTTCCTCCCTTTATAAAAATAATGAATTTTTCAACGTTAATTGCAACTGATTGAAATTTTGGAACTCTATACATTTCCGAATTAGTGCCGACAAAACATGATTACAATAATAAATCAGATGGATTAAAAATAAAACTTCATTCTTCAATTATATCTGAAAAAGTCTGCCTTTTTGTGATTAACAGACACTCTCACTGTATGTATTTATATCAAATCATTTATTATTCGGAAATCAAAAAATAATAAAATTATCTTATAATTTCTCCTTTAATGAGGAAAGTTCATTTATACTTTAAAATCAAACATATTTTAGTAAAAGACAATTAGTGTTATACTAATGACACTGAAAGCACAAATTTTAGCTCATCTACAATGCCGGGGAAAGTTTTCTTTTTAAAAGAAAGATCAATAAAATAGGAATTTTTTGAAACAACTCATAGGACAGTAACACGGAATGAACCGATTCCAATCGACGCAATGAAATAACATAAATGGGTTTTGTGATTATGGTACGAATATCTTAACCCTTAATATATGATCCCTCTTCAGCCAAGAGGAAGGGAATAAGCGTAAAAAAAGGGCTAAGAGAAGGCTATGTTGTCTTTAACAACTATTCAAGAAGTATAAATCATTGTAATGTTATTAGGGCGGGTTATCACACCGGAAAAACTTCACAAACATCTGGAAAAAATATCATCACCCATTTGTCTCTTTCTAGAAGACAATTTTTAAGATGCCAAAAAAATGAGGGAGTTATACTGCACAAAGAAATTGACAATAATTCATTATAGAGTTTGCTCCGCAAACTTACAACTAAATACATAGGATTCTGTAGGACTTAATTCGATGAAATGTTATTAAGAGGAATCTTCTTTTCTTCAAAAACATAAAAGAATGGGGGCTTGCAGAAGCAAGAGGCTGGGAAAATTCCTATTAAAAGACAGACATTCTAAAACCTCATAAATTTTATTGTACGACTATTCAGGGCATTTATCGGGATGAAAAATGTAGAGTAATATTTGGACTGCAATCAAGACCAAGTAATACCATAAGATGATTTGGAAATTTAAATTGGGAAAACCGGCACTTTGAGAGAGTATTCGAATTCAAATCCTTAGAATTGAATAAAGTGAATTCGCTCTCTCCAACACGAATAAGAATTTAAAAAAAAAAGGAGAGAGAGAATACGGTTATAGCTGAAACTCAGCACGACCGCTTCAGTCGTATTCTTGCTGTTAGCATTCTTGGGTATCCTGAATAAATATTGTAGACTGGAAAATGAATCACCGGTTGCTAAGAATCTTAAGGTGACATGAAGTTTCGCTTATGCCGGAATCGCTCTTCTCATATTGGTGTCCATTTTCTGAATCGTTGGTTTCACTTTATTGACCAAAATCAAAAACAGATTTGGTTCCATCATAAAGAAATTTCTGTAGCTATTTGGATCTTCTAAGGATAACTCCTTGCAAATATTATTGATGGGACCGAATACATAACGCCTCTTCATTCAATCCCGAACCCACAAATGCCTCTTTTTCTTTTATTCCAGGTTTTCAAATATTTATGAACTCATGTATTAATATTTCACAGCTTCATGTTCAGCCAGACTGAACAACGAGCGAGAAACGTACGACCGACGAGAGCACCGTGTGAACTGCAAAAGATCGTGAGTTCTTCAGTTGAATAAGCAAGTCGTAAACACGCACGCTCAGACCAAGTAGTGCTCTCGCCTGCTTCACTACTCCGTGTGAACCCACCTTTATGCTGGACATTTTCATCTGGTAAACAAAGACCGAAGCACCAATCAGTCTTACGGGGAGCAGCCAGGCATGCGATGATCTCGTGAAAGGGCAAACGTTCAGATGGCTGAAGTGTGGATCAAGATCTGCTTTGCATCGGAGTAAAATTGTGGAGAATAAAAGTGAGCGAAAACTGCACTACCGAATGGCTATAGGGTGAGTGAATGCGATGGCAATACCCAATCGTATACTGGGAAACTAATATCTCAAAGAGTTTGACTGTAGCATTTATTATAGCATTTACCTCTAGGAACCTGATATGCAATTAGAATGCACTACATTTCTACAGAAATTTAATGGAGATAGAAAAAGACAACAGCAGAAGACTGAGAAAATACTTCTAAATGTTGATGCTGCTTCATAGCTCTTTGCCAGGCAACTCAATGAAGTTTTCAAAGCCAGGGTGAAAGAGACACCAGTTTTTTTGTGTTTGTTTTAAGTATATTAATTTCTTTATAATTATTATTTCATTACTTCCTTTTGAACATCTAAACAGTGAAATGAATAGCATTCATGAATGCAGCACGATCTTCTTTGTGTACTTATCTCACCTTCTATAATTGATTCAGTTTTAAACGTTGAAAACTGTATTAATTATAGATATGTTATAGTATGTGGTTTGTAGATAAGCGTACAAAAAAGATGGCGCTTATGGTACTGTTCAACCAGCTGACGAGCGGAATCAAAGGCACTTCAGCCATCTTCGAGAACTGGAGTATAGAGACCCACTGTTAAAGAAATATTAGGATTTAATAGAGCTTTATTTTGGTTCTAAACGGCTTTGCAAAACAAGAACTCGAAAAGTAACAAAATACGATTAATTATACACTAAATAAAATAAAACCGTCAAAGAAAACTCAATATTTATTGATTTTTCTTTTTTTTATAAAAGTAGAAAGTGCCAAAATTTTATCTAGCAGTTTATTTGGAAAAAATAATATTAAAAAGGAACTTATTAAAACGAAATCAAATACTGAATACTTGAGGCATATTCTAAAATTTTCTTCTTTACGTTTAGGGCAAAAAATGTATTTCTATTTGAGCTTAAAAAAATAAAAGGGCTGAGGAAATTACTATAAGCGCAACATAGCGACGTTTTCTGCCACTTTTATTTAAATAATAATAATAATAATAATTCTCAGCTTTATAGAAATTAAAATTCATTGAATTTAAATATTGCTTTGTCGTTAATTAATGAAGTTAATTCAGCATGCAGCACAATCTAGCATGCAAAAATCTGACTGAGGGATGTAAGAGTACACTATTAGCACTAAATATTACAAATGGAGGAGAGAGTAAAGGGTATATTTTTTTTTATTTTTTTTTTATTTTATTTTGGTTTTATGTGTAAGCATAAAGCGTGCTCTGTTCACACTTCAGGGCCCTAAAATCTAAAATATTTCTTTTGTTTAAAAAAATAAAAATAAATAAAAGGGATAAAAAAAAGCTGAAACACATGTACAATCCACGGCAAACATTGTTAATGACAGAAACAAAAAAGTCACGCATAAAAATAACACTTTTAATTTTGTCTATTTATCTTTTGAAAAAAATTAAATAAATTTAGTTTTTTTTTAATATTGAAAAAAGATAGGCATAGTAGTTTTTATTATTATATTCTTACTCAACACAAAATTGTGAATCCAACTTAATTATTTTTAAACTATATTGAAAATAAAAAAACCATTAATTTCCATGAATTTCTAGTTTTTCCTTTGTTTGTTTTTTTTTTTTTAATATATATATATATTCATTAATAAACTACGGCTATCATTCAGAAAAACTACACAAATTACATTTATCACACTATCGTTTAAAAAAAAATAAAAAAAAAATAAAAATACGAACGAATTAGTAATACATTTAGTTTAAAAAAATAAATAAATAAATAAAAAAAAATTAGTTAAAATAGAGCCAACATCTTTTCTTTCCACACATTCTCTCTCTATCTTTCGCTCTTTCTAAAGAAGGATATAATATATAGAGATGATTGCCACATAAGGGTATGTGTTACCGTTCTACGGATAATGTACTTGTCATCTGATGTGGAATCAGGCCCAACTGGACCTATGAACCCTGTAGTGACGTTACAGCACAACTTGGGCAACCACGAGTATCGTTCGCACATCTGCCTAGTTACTGGCCAGCTATAACAACTCTGTAAAACCAGTCCCCTACTAAAGAGTATTGTAAGTTTTTATGACTGCCTAGTTACTGGCCAGCTATAACAACTCTGTAAAACCAGTCCCCTACTAAAGAGTATTGTAAGTTTTTATGACTTTTTTTTTAAGTAAAAAAAAAAAAAAGAATATTTATTCCTCAATTAAACACTAAATTAAAAGTACATTAAAGGTAATTAGAAGTACATTTTTAACATTAGAAATCATCGAATTTGCAATAGATAAGAGACGTGTGGAACCATTCAGATCTTGTATTTATATATAAATATTTTGTTTTTCTTTACAATTAATTGGAACAAAAATGGAAATTCAATAATAGAATAACTTTAATAAACAGAGCACACTTTACACAAAATAATATAAATATTAAAATATAACTAATAAATAAAGGCAAGGTCTTCAGGGTGAAATAAATCAAATTTATCAAAATAACACCTAAAAATTAGTTGATTTATATCTCCATCCATCAGCAAAATATTTTGTTTTAATACATAATTATCTTCTTTTTTTTTTGTTTAAACAGTATTTTTACATATCTATGAACATAGTAAGTAGCCAGACGACACCATATATTAAAGCAGATTGTTTTAATTTTGATGTTAAGTGACTGGTACGAAGCTGACAGATGCATAAGATTTGATTTCCAAGAACATTATTAGATAAATTTAAAAAAAAAAAATAAAAGACACTATATTAATAATAAAATATACTTTAAAAACTATAAAATATGTTTTAAAAAGAAATAAAAACCTGGTATAGTTTTCTTAAAATTAGAAGCAATAACTTACTTCATTATCCAAGACTGTAGCTATAACTTCCACTAGCATGGTGCCTAAATTGTATGTAGTGGATTCAGGGCTGCAGGCTTCTACTAATAGTGTAGGATGTATATAATGGACCATTTTCTTTATTAAATTCAAACTTGATTTTCTGAAATTAAATTATTTATTTGAAAATTAACAGAGAGTCATTTTTTAAACTTTCTTACAAATGTTATTCAAACTGAGAACTTTTACTGAATTTTCAACTGTTCTCAGTGTTATGTAAAAGATATGTACTTAAACTGACAATTTCAAATAGTAATATTATAGAAGTCAATGGAAAGTGCCCTCAATAGGCTCATAGATGGGACATTAAGAAGATTTTATTTGAGCTGGCTGCAAAGTCTTTGGAGAAATTAGAGTGAATGCGGAAAAAGAAGAGACAGTGCAAAAGGCAGAAAGAACTGAGGCGACCCAGGCATTCAAGAGTCGCAAATATTTATTGAAGGGAGAAAAACATTTTCTCTTAAAAGAAGTCTAACGTAAAAAAATCGGAATTATAAGAATGCTTCCCAGAATCAACCTTAAAACTATATTTTATACATTTTACAGTTACTGTACCAAGATAATTTTAGAAAAATTTATAATTAACAGATTTGTTTGCTGATATATTGGAGAAATTGTTGTTAATTGTCTAATGATAATATGTAAATAAATGGATAATCTTAAGAAAGAAATGCATTAAGATAATGCTAATGAATTTCAATTTGAATTGTAGTCTTACCTAACTGAAGGTAACATAGTTGCTTGGAATGTATTACAAAGGACAGGAAGAAGCCTTCTGAGATAAACTGGAGCCATATCTGGATCACCTCGAGGTTCATCATTCTCTCCACGACTATCTACAGCCATCATCCATTCTCCTAGAAATTTATTTAATAATTTTAAGGTTAATATTACAATAAATATAATTTGTTTAAAAAATATTATCTTACTTATCAATAATTCATTACCTGGAGATTGTAATATAGCTTGAACTTCCCTATGTCCAACATCAACACGTTCTCTTGCCTTATCTAGCGGTGTCTTCCCATCTTCATCCCTAAGATCCGGGTTAGCCCCATGTTGTAAAAGGACCTTAGCAATAGCTGGACGCCCAAAACAAGCTGCATAGTGTAAAGATGATGAGCGCTGACCTTAAATTATCATAAAAATAAACTGCTAAATGAGAAATTTTAAATTTTGTATCGATGAACAAAATTTAATCCTGATTAAGATCAATATTCTATTTCTGAGAAAGAGAAGCAAAGAATCATTGTAAAAACGCTACAATTTCTATCCTTCTCTCCTCAAAATAAATTCGGAAAACATAACTAACTGAGAGCATAACAGATTTTCTTTGATTGCTTACAACTAACAAGAAATTCATTTCAAAATCGAGCCATTGTAATTTGCTTATAACTAAAAATATAATAAGGCATCATTGGGTTTTATTAACAATAAAGTAAAATATGAATGGATGGTTGACTCCTGTAGTGATGGAAAATATCAGATATTTTCCCCTGATATACTTTCCATAAAAACGTTCTTTTATGGCAACCATATCTTTTCAAATTGTCTTAAGAAACAATATTGACATTATCTATTCAATTACACAGATATTGCGCATTTTTCTAATCCGCAGCATTGAATTGTGGTATTATGACCTATCTCGCACTGTTTATCAACAAATCCTAAGGAAAAGTCAATGACCGAAATAGGTCAATGTTTTGGTCAATCACGAAACATATCTGATGAAACAAATTGCCTGTTCCATATTTCTAAGGGTGAAAGACCAAAACATTTGTTATTTTATTGATTATTGGCCATAATTGCTGTATAGTTAAAAAAATGAAAATTCTTTTCTCGAGTATACTACAATCAACATTATATCGGATTGCAAAATGATGCAGTGGTAATTAAGACAAGAATTCATTAGAAGTGCCTTTCATATGGTACTACGTATTATTTGTAATTATCACATCTACCTATCCAATACGAAATCAATAAACACATTTTAAAATATAGCGGCTCACCTTTGTTGACATCTGCTCCCCTTTCACATAAAAATTCAACCATTTCTTGTGTTCCAAAAGCAGAAGCCCAATTTAGTAAAGTTTGACCGACATCATCCATAAAATTCACTTCAATACCTGAAAAATAACAGCCCAATATATTTTTATTGTTGTTTAATTCCTTATGTTTAAAATAGTCAAAATATTTATAGTCATGTAAATGTTAATAATATAATATATATACAGGCAAAAGATTTCATAAGCAGTATTTCCTAAAAACTGTATTTGATAAAAATTAGTTCATTCAATTTTGTTGGAATTTATACTAATCACAATCTTACAACACAAAGTTGTCCATTAGCCATAAAACACAAAGGACAAAGATGAAGAAGATCATTTATAAACGACTGAGATATTTTTCTTAGCTTAGATATTTTTAATTCAAAAGTGCTTCTCTTAAAAGCTGGGCTAGTTCGGTTAGATCAGTTTCCTCAATGTTTTAAGAGAGGCTAGATATCTACTAGATAAAAAAATATTTACAAAACAAAATTTAATTTATAATCATTTTTCCTCTTTTAAAATTTTTATAGAATGATTATGTGGTAATTTTTTGTAGTTTACTCAAATTACTAAAATTTCCCTAGAATAGTGATTATAAATGCATTGTTAACATATTTCACAGGTTTGGGCAATTTTGTTGAGAAAGCGGGCGTTATAGGAATTATTTGATTTCAGAATTTAATTATTAATTTTGGCTTGTTTCCTTCGTTTTTTTTTTGTTCTTTCAATTAAAGAAGTTGCTTATTAGTTTTTGTTATTATGTGTATACTTTTTATTATGTGTATTGAGTTTATTTTTTATGTTTGTTTGGCACTTTCTAAACTAAAACTCCCGGCAGACTGTACAATGTACCATGCTGTAATTTTCTTATTTTATATTAAATAATCATTGTATGAATTGTAAATATATATTGATCAATAATAAACAAAAAATATAAAAAAAAAATGAGCAAAATGCCAATTATAATACTTCTTTAGGATTATAACAGACATTAAGAATATACTAGGTAAATATGACTTGCCACATTTAGTTTGGGAAAAACAAAAGAAAGCAAGATGTTAATTAATAGTACATAATATTAATAGTTATTATTATTAAATATTAATAGTCAGTAATATAAATATTAATAATTATATTAATATTTATTAATCTAATATTATTATTAATAATTATTAATTTAATTTATTATTAATTAATATATTATATACAATATATTAATTAATTATATTATTAATAATTAATAGTACATAATAAAATACTTGTTGAAGTAGAATCACAACAAAGAATATATGAAGAGTTTTCTCTCAAAAATAAACTTTTGATTTCGAAAGTTCGCTCTAAGGAAAAATATTAAATCCGAAGAAATTTCAACAGGAAAAGGGGGTTCAGAAATTAATTTGACAACATTTTTGTTCTAAATAAAATTAATCTGGAGATCTGGAGGGCGGCTTAGCTACCAATCTCTAGTTACCAACAAGTAAAAAGTGCGCAGTCAATGAAACTACACTCACCGCCATTTTCAATTGCATCAATAAGTGCATCAGTATCTTTACTACGTATACAATCAATAAGCTGTCTATGAGATTTTTCTCCAGCAGAATCCATTCTCCTCAATCTAGGCAAGGCATGAGCCGAAGTTCCACCAGGAGTAAGTGCTTTTCTTCCTTCGAATAATAATACTAACAGGAGATCCACTAGTCGCATTGTATCCAAACAACACCTAGACAATAAATTTTTCATTGTAAAATTTGCCTATAAGAAAGTATTTGTAAAATAAAACAAATACACGTAAACAAACCTTTCATCCCCTTTAAGAGCTTTTTCAATAGCATCTGGTAACTCTGAACGTAGTAAATCCTGAAAAATAATACATATTGAAAATATTATATTCAAACTTCAAATTCTTTAAGTATTAATGAACTACAATGAAACTTTCTATATTGCTTACGAAAGTAATACTAGGAGATCCTCGACAAAGTGTTGAAAGTAAACTTATAATAGTAGAAACACTGGCTGAAGATTTTGTTTCTGGAGTTGATGTACTAGCGGCGGGTCCTGGTGTTCCTGAATTAAAGAAATATCTTTTTTTAAATATGAAGTAAATAGAATTGAAAAAATATGACAGTGAACAGATCGGTCCAACTATGACTATTACATATGGAAAACATTAACCTACCAGAATTTGTACAGACTGAAGGTTGAGGTCCGGCAGCATTAGATAGCCTGGTTAGTAATTCTTTGACAAGGCCATGCTCAGCCAATGGTGCTGGATCTACACCACGTCGAGTAAACCTAGTTAATATAATAATAAGTTTAGTACACAATAATAATAATTTTTAATGGTTATCTATCTATAATTTCAAAAGTAATAATTTCTACACACCTATCAGAGAGTGAGGCAAAACATCTTAATGCTCCATCCGCAACATGGGGATCATCGTGTGTTAAAAGAGCTGATAAAGCTTCTACACAGGACGGTAGGTTGTGATCATGGGGTTCCATTTTTGTACACAATCTAGACACAACAGTCATGGCAGAATGAAGAGTATCCTTATGTACGTGGCGTCCATGTTCTGATATTAATGAGAGTACACAGTTTAGGCCTCCAGCTTCGAATACCGCCCCAGCCTCTCGGGTGCAGATCAACTCAAGTACCTAGAAAAAAGTGTAATTGTTATCTAGAAAATGTTTTTCCAATATTTAACCCAATATTGAAAAATTTCATTATTCAGAGAATCAGTCAAGAATAGTGCTTTTTATGATGGAAGGATATTTTCGAGGACGATATAATTAACATGAGAATTTGTTTGAATAATTAATTTGTGAATAACAATCCTGTTCACATCTTTCGATTATTGATCTGGACACCGTAACCAATCTTCAAAAAATATTTTCTAAAAACATATGTTTTCGTATTTGGAGAATCTAAATATATATATATATATATATATGTTTTAAAATTAAACTTAGAAAATCTGGCAATACTAATTCTTCTTACTTGAGAGAAGGCAGCAATTCTTCTAATAAGAGAATGTAAAAAAAAAGAAGAAGATATATTGAACAATCTAATGTGCAGCTATAAAATAAATACCTTTATACATTGTTCTGCAAGGTCCTTGCTTGTTCTAGAAGCCATTTCTGTAACAACCAGTCTATTGCATATAGCTTTGACTGCGCCATCCATGGCAACAATTCTTCTTGTACATTCAGCGCTGACATCTAGATAATAGGTGATTGCGCGTGCCGTGACCTCTAGTACAGAATCAGGGGCGCATTCATCCAGGAAGATACGACACAATGCTGGCAGGAATGATCGCGGTGGACAACTAAACATGAAGAAAAATAAATGAAGTGTATTCATTTAGATTACGTATGAAGAACACTTAAATATGAGGATTAAGACCGCGTCCAATGGTTGGCTAGAAACCGACGTTTCACCCATAATGCAATGAGCTTCTACAGGGTAGTTTCATCTTGAAAGCACTTCGTCGGTTTCTAGCAAACCACTGACACGATCTCAACCCGAGAATTTAAAGTGTTTTTCATGAAAATGTCCTCCGAAGCCTAAAATTAACTAATGTATAGAAAAAATATAGTTTCCAAATAAATATGGGAAGCGGGAAAGAAACAATAATACAGATCTTTCGGAGACTTTAGAATAATATAAATCTTTAAGGATGCATCCAGGACATGTTATGTCCAGAGGACATTTGTTTCTTTCCTTACCCAAAAAATTCATCCTTGAAATTTTAACTGTACTATGTTGGGTATCTTTGCTCTAACTAATAAAAATAGAAAAATAGTTTTTTTTTTTTATTAAGAAGAATGAATTTCTAAGATTCATCAGGATTTAAAATTTAATTTTTTTTTTTTAATAATAACTTACTTTTCAAAACATCTGTCGACGTTGTCGGACATGAGCAACAGCATGCACAGTTGTTCCAATGCAATGAGCTGCATATCGCGTTCATCTCCTTGCCCCATGTTCAACCACTCTAACAATGTTTCTGGATCTACCTCAGTCATTTTGCTGCTGTGATCGTCTCTTTTATTCTAAAACATATAAAATATATATAATTATTAATTTTATTAAATCTTAAGGATCAATTTTAAAAATTTGAACAAATTGAAGTTCCTCCTAGCATATAATTCATGTTTACTTGCACTAGGGACAGAAAAAAATGGATCACCTATAACTCCAAGCTTTTGGATGATGAAAAGTGAGATAAATCAAAATTTAAATTCACGAAAGAGCTTTGTGATATTATCAAATGATGTATGTATCAGGGGCTTCCATTTCCTATCATTTTTCATTTATGCTGTTCATTTATACATACAATGGCCAAAATAAATAAACTTAAAAAAGTTATTTTACAGTGGGTAAAGAGATCTTTTTATACGCTCGCGCTCAGAAGGATACGCAAGAGCTCAAGCACGTATAGTAAAATGAACGAGAGTTTTTTTTTATACATTATAATAATCAATAAATAAATACTCCGATTTTTTTTTTTTTTTTTCAATTTCATTCTATCTGATTAAAAGGAAAGATTTACCTCAGAACACGTCAGTTTAACCATTAAAATAACTGAAGTTTCTGTGTAAAAAAGAAATGTTTCAAATAAAAGCTTACCTTTCCATAAAAATATATTTTCCAAAAATGTCACAAATTAATAAAAACATAAAATTAATTTTAAAAAATAAAAAGATACGCGAAAATTTATTAATTGCACCAAGAAGAGAATATTATCTATTCAAACGCGAAATGCTAATGCGGAATAAATAATAGTAAATAATACTTTTGACCCAACTTTGTGCAAATAAAAGGTGAAATGGTTCAATAATAGAAGCATTATAATCTCCTGCTACAATTTATATCACCATTAATGTAAACAATATTTTCAATTTCAACTATATGGGGAGGGAAATAAATATACAAAAACAATCGTAAAAAAAAACAGAACTAAAATATGTGATAAGAAAACAAAAATCATTACATATTTGGAACACAACCAAAGTCATAGTATAATAAATCTATCTATATTTAATGGTAATGTGTCTTTCAAAATAGCCACAACAATGCCTCAAGGTTTCTTTCTTTATACTAATAATGGTTAATATATTTATATATATTGTTCCATTCTCTCCTCTTTTATTTACTGCTTAATTAAATGAATCATTGAGAAATAAAAATATATAGGTACTATTAATCGTTTAGATACTCACACATTTCAATTTGCATTTTAGCTTAACCATATTATATTACGCTAACTACAGTTTTATATATATAAAAAAAAAAAATTATTTATTTTCAATTAAAGTTGTACTGTATAGTAGTATAATAAAAAAATAATCCCAGAGTTCAAAATACACATCAATTTGTTAAATACATAAGTTATAACTTGTTGCTTATCCCAACCAATGGGAATCGCTATAGAAATGATAGATGCAAGCAACAAGTCTGAGAAGATAACAGAATTCTAACCACAAAACCTCTTGTTATTTTTTTGAAAAACCTTTTTAATTTCATTGGTTTATTTAATGAAATAAATAAAAAAAAAAAAATGTAAAAGTTTTGTTATCAGTTTAGTTATTTATCAAACAATGAAAAAAGTAACGCTATTTTACACTCTAGTTCAGGTACTGACCTGAAATTGGCAACTAAACGAGAGTGAAAAAGTTAGCTAATTTATATTAATAAAAAGAAAAAATTTGAAAGGTGCAAATATTGAGAATATACCTTAATTCAAGTCAAATACTGCCATCACCCTCTCTCGCTCTAACCTGTTCTATTTGGTATAACCTCAAATCTGGGATTTGTTTTTTAAATACGTTCTTGTTTTCGCTTATTGCCACTAGATGTCAGGCTAGAGGGAATTCAATAATATTATTTTTCTTCACTTGAGAGAAAAGGTTAGGACTTTTTCTCATTTATGATTAAAAATATAACTTCACTCACTATTTTTTTATTCAATAATTATCACATTATTAAACAGTTGCAGAAACACCAAATCTATCCAAGTATTGGCTACGCGAACGACGAAGACTTTATTGCACACACGATTTCTGCATTGAAGAATGCATTTCTTGTCCCCTCTATCAAGCAGCAAATTCCATGGGTCTTGTCATAAACCAGGATAAGACAAAATTCATGTATATTGGAAGTGGTAATGACCCTCCACGAGACGAATTGGTACTTGTATCAAAGAGTAAAGAATTTACTTTTGCTATTTGGGCCTGGTGAAATTCATGTAAAACCCTTATTTGTCCAGTAATGACATATGCTTCCTACTAAGCTTGGACTATTCCTAAAGCTGATGAAAGAAACTTCTTGATTTGAAAGATGAAGTATGGAGGAAAAGAAGAAACAAGGAGTTATATGATTTGTATGGAATGGCGGACGTCATATACATGATAAAATTATCTAGGAGGAGCTGGGCTGGTCATGTAGCGAGGATGGAGGAAAGTGAAATGCTAAGAAGGATCCAGGATGGAGAGCAGGGCACAATGAGAAAGGTCGATAGACCGAAACTTAGGTGGCCTGATGGTGATGCGGGGAACTTGTTAAGAGTTTACATTTGGAGAACAGCTGCAACTGACAGACATCTCTGGAATAAGCTCACTGAGGAGGCCAGGACCCGTCAAGGGCTGCAGATCCTTGTAGATAGATTGTGCAGTATACGTGACGTTAATTTCAAATTTTATAGATTCAGTATTTTTAGAGCGCTCTACTGGGCAATACTATAATCATCACTTCTCTAGCTGCCAAGATTAGTACAATTCGGTACATATCTGCTATTACCTATTTATATATTTATGTTAAGACAAATACGTACAATTTGAGTTCAAAGAAATTAGTCATTTTATATAAT
This sequence comes from Triatoma infestans, assembly GCA_011037195.1. Lineage (NCBI taxonomy): Eukaryota > Metazoa > Arthropoda > Insecta > Hemiptera > Reduviidae > Triatoma > Triatoma infestans. The sequence goes on along the minus strand of JAAEAF010006350.1, from coordinate 1,804 downwards.
TGTATTAAAAGAAATAAGAGAAAGTCGGTGAGTGTTTCACATCTCATTTTTTGTTTTGTTTTGTTTTATGTGACACCTTAACCTGTATAGCCTGATACGACTAATTAGTCGGTCAATCCCAGTGATCGGACTTTACTTTAACCAAAGATGATTTTTTTTTTTAAGCCTCAGCTCGAAGCAAGAGTTTTGTGATCATTCCACAAGAAACTTGAAAAAAATTAAAAAGCTATGAAAGCAGGTCACATCGGGCAGAAAACTGAGAAAATATGGAAATTTTCAAGAAAAATTATTTAAATAATTCTTGAGAATTATTAAAAAATATATATTACAAAAAGAGAGTCTTACAAAACCTAATCTGAAGACAAAAAGTAAAAAAAAAATAATAGATATAAAAACCAAGAAGAGGTGTTGACCTAACAATAAAAACTATTTTGCATAAACAACATTAAATAATTAAATTGAATAAACTTCCTTATAAATTGTAAAACGACGCCCTTATCCACATTAATTTCCCAGCCCAAAATAAAGTGACTAATTTAAACAATAATCATTTTTCTTTTCTTTTTTAACTATGTGAAAATAAACATAATTTGATTAAAATGCCAAGTGAAGGTTAATGACACTGTTACCAAATACGGAGGTAGTAGTTTCTGCTTCAAAGTTTGGCACAACATCAAAATAAAGGAAAAAGAACCATTGGTCTAAAAACAGATGCTGACCATGAAAATGAAACAATTTCTTAGTTTAATATTAATATAATTTAAATCAGTTAACAGGATAATAAAAATAATTAGATTTATAATTTAAAGGAGAAATATTATCTAACATAAAAACAAAAGATAAGGTCAAGCAACAAATATTGAACGGCTTTCTCGTATAGTTCAATGTGCAATGTACTACTACTACAACACACACTTTTCCCCACTCATACTGACCCCACTAGAACGCTGTAAACAGAAAGTAAATGTCCAATAATAAGTATAACACTTAACTATGTTAAGATATAAACTAACTTCTAATTATGTTAAATTATAAAGATTGGATTTAAACCAAAAATTTATTTTTACTTTAAAGATATGACAAGTTACTATATGATGTAATACACTTGTTCCTTAAACAAAAAAAATGGTAAAAATTTATAAACTAACTAACACATTGGTAAATAAATCAATAGTTAAAATGATCAATACTTTACGTGAAAGATTACTTTCTCAGTCCTTAGAAATAGGAATCCATTAAATACAACTTGGGGTACATCTATACGAGCTTCCACGCGCAAGTAAATAACCACAACTTAAGACAAGAGATTTCTGAATGGCTACAACGATTTTCTATTAATCCGGAAAGCTAATTGCACAATTCGAAACATATTACCTTTATCTGAAATATTCTACTAAGAGAAATTTTGATTTTAAGTATTTCTGAGGACTGTTCGACGCTAAATTCCAGTGTTTATTTGTGTTCAATATTATTAATGCAGTCTACTGGACTACAATGTTAATAATCAACTTTGTCCTTAGGCAAGTTGTGTATCACTCTGTATTCATGTTAGGAAATTTCAAATTTAAAAAAAAAAATTGCCATTTTTACTTTCTCTTACTCCTAGTAAGAGGAAGTATTGTAATCGTGTCAAGTCGTCCCTCTCTCTCTCTCTCTCTCTGTGTGTGAACAGCATAGCTCAAAAACGAAAAACCGTAGAATGTTGAAACTTGATAGTCTCTAGGTATCACCATGGGATCTGACAGTACGTTAACCTGTCAAAATTCCTCAACCGGAAGTCCCACTTTACTACTTGTTTTTTTTT
>JAAEAF010006349.1:0-25528 GCA_011037195.1 Triatoma infestans | reverse complement strand
ATGGTCATATAAACCGTCAAGAAACGTTTTTATTTCAAACCTTACTAAAACCATGATATCCACAACTTCACTGTCAAAATGTTTCCAATGATGCTGGATAGATTTCTTTTTTTACTCGAGAAATCCCGAAGAATTCAGAAATGTAATTTCCGCTTAATATTTATCATAAAAAAAAAATATGAAATTCTACCCAATGTCTTTGGTCGACTATACTTAATAGTGGTAGAACTATAACATTTCACTGGAGTAGCATTTGGTGGCAAGTTTGACGTCAAGAAAAATCTTAAAATCAATTTCCAAACAAAAAATGATAGTTTAATCAAGTGCAGTTAGCGTTTTAGATTATGTTGTCAGTGTAAGAGGATTCTAACAGTGTCGTAAGACTGAATGAAAAGGAATCACAACTATTCCATGTGGTAGATTCAATAAAAGGAGTCAATCAAATAAGCTATTAAGTCCATTGCTGTTTATTATTACGTACAAGGGCACTTGGCTATGGAATTATATCAACAGATTCCATGCAGCAGCAACAAAGTTGCTGGGAAGAACCATGCCAAAAAAAGGTATGAATATTAATATATCATCAAGAAGAAAAAAATTTGCATTGAAGGTTTGAGTAACGGCGCCCTATATATATTGTGTAATAGAGATTTCTCTAGAAGAGACTGATTTTGAATATTTAAACAGTAATTAGTGAAAATCGCATCAAACTGGAAAAACCAGACTAATAATTTTTTTTTTTTCTCACTTTTTTTAATATCAAATAAGCATTACCCTAATTGGAAAGAAGAAGGAAATCTTAAACACTAAATTAGGATTATATGAAATGATATTTCTGTCAGTGCTCCTTTCAGGTGCTAAAATTTGGTAGTATTGAACAAACATGTCAATAACTGCCACGGAAATTCACTTTCAGAAACGAAGAGTTATGTTAGAAATATGTGAATAAGTGAGGATCTCTAAATACTATCAATACAGCACATTATGATTCCCGGCAGTTGAGATCTATGGCCACAGGAGACTAGAATGGATGATGGGCGCACAGCCTTACAGTGTTTGAACCAGGACACTGGCAAGAGAGCAGGGGATAGGCTTTGTACCAAATATGAGGAATATAGTGAGAATAGTCTCTATCAAGTAGAGGAATTAGAAACAATGGCAAGGGATAAGAACCAATGAAATAGCTGGATTAGAGCCGCACTTCACGAATGAGCTGAAAGAGTGGAAAGAAGGAAGCGAGTAATGATATTTTTCTTTTTGTAACAAACGGCTCAATAATAGATCGAATTTTTGTTTGAATGATATTTTTGTATTTTAATTAATTATTATTGACTCTATTTTTTTTTTTTACTTCATTTTTTGACGCTTGAAGCAGTTGAGTTCACTGGCATCTGAAGCGTTCTCAGTGCGCTGCCGGCCACCAAGCAATGTTATCTCATTATGGACAACATTGCTCATCACATTGAAAAGGTGTTAGCCAGATTGGCCAGATTCTCTACCCAGGTTTCTTGCAGTTTTCATCCGCTGATGGTAACTAGGTATTGTTCTGTTTACACTATTTGCTTTTCATTTTCATAGACTGACTTTTGTTTTTATATTCGAGGTGTGTAAATTAAGTAATGAGACTGATTTTTAATTTTTTTTTTTTATTCAAATAAAATTACAATTCAACATTGTCCCCTTCAAAGTAACTACCTTAGGAACCCACACAACGCTGAAGACGATTCTTCCATTCGTCATAGCAGTGCTGGAACTCGGATACTGGAATGGACTTCAGTTGGTCGGTTATGGCTGTTTGAATATTCTCCAATGTTCCCAAATGATGTCCCTTGAGGTGATTTTTCAATTTGGGGAACAACAAAAAGTCAGATGGACTCAAGTCGGGTGAATAAGGAGGCTGAGGAGCCACAGGAATGTTATTACTGGCCAAATACTCATTAATAGAAATCGCTCTTGTGAAAGATTTTTCGGAACCATTTTTGCACAAATTTTTCTCATCCCCAATTCATTAGTCAAAATTTGATGAACGGTTGTGTGAGTCAAATTCAACTCTTCGCCGATCATTCAGACTGTCAAACGACGATCTGAACGCACGAGATCGCGGATTCTGCCAACATTTTCGTCGGTTCTTGAAGATGAAGGCCTTCCGCTGCTAGGCTCGTCTTCAATTGATTCCCTTCCTTCTGCAAACGACTTAAACTACCTAAAAACCTGTGCTCTCGACAAAACATTGTCTCCATAGGCCTGACACAGTTTTTCAAACGTTTCCGTTGCACTGTGCCCAAGTCTGAAGCAAAACCTGATAGCACAACGTTGCTCGTAATTGATGTCATTCATTTTTAAAACGCACTGAAAAAACCTTGCTCACAAAAAAAGTCACTACGGACAGTGCAACAACTCTAGCATTTTCAAATTTGCACTGGACGTGTGTGAGATGTTTACTTGCCCTATCACGCATGCGCCGCGTCTCCAGTGTTGCCAGATCGAACACTAGAAAATCAGTCTCATTACTTAATTTACACACCTCGTACATAAAATTGAAAAAAGCCAAATATAATTCGTGGTTTGGTTTTGAGATGATCGTATGCAGATTAGCAGGTAGTGTACATATTGCATTAATGCAAAAGCCTTCCATAATTTACCTCTATCCACTTTGTGACTATTATTTAGAGGATCAGGTGGTTCGCGTTGATGATTGATTCAGAAGGGCCATGAGCAGACTTGATTGACTGAGTACGAGACAGATGATGGGAAGAAAAGTTATGGTTAAAACGAAGTCTGGTCATGGTTGTGAAGAAACTTCTACTTTCTGGAAGATCAGTGAACAAAGGTCTTTTTTGGGATTGCCGGCTGTAGGGAAGTGTAAAATTTACCTTTGAGGGATTTTTTTTCTCATACTCTATAGACCATTTCCTGTAATACATGCGATTGGTGTAATTCTTTATATCTGAAAATCTTTATACCTCGAGAGAAAAATTATAAAATAAATTGGCAGCACGCCAAATTTAATTGATGGTAATTTTAAATACTATATTAAATACGGAACAACTACTTTTCAAGAACTGTGGGATAATTAAAACTCCAAGAATCTTTAGTTATTAAATATTACATAAGGATGTTAAGAAAAAAAAGAAAAGAAAACTAGTTTCAATTTGTGACAAGCGCCTGCGCTGAATAAACATTCCTTTAGTAGCAATGTCAAGAACCGTTTTAAGCAAATGTACAAGGTCATATCTACAACATTTATTATTGTGAAAGAGTGTGGGGGAAAGGATCTTTTTTAATGGTCGTGAGCCTCTTCTCTAGTCCACATTGCGGTTTACACCTGCTCAACTACACTCTTCTTAATGTCGCCGCCCACTCGCTTCTCTACAACCAGAATCGATAAAATAATCGTCACCGCTTAGCATGGTCGTCCTCGTTCTTATTTCTACGGTCCAGCAAGAACGAAACAAAAAAATCTGGAGTCAAAACAAATGTTTTTTTCTCTTAAAGAAATTCTTTTCACCATGGAAGTTTAACAACGTATTTCATGAATGTTAAATATACTATTTATATAAAAGATACATATTATAATATCTGATATGATAATATTTAGTGCATAGTATATCGTTGCAGCATCCGTAATACTTCACAGAATCAATTTCCTCGGAGAAAATTTATCTAATACAAAAGCGTCTGGTTTATATACTTTCGTGTGTGTGGTGTGTAGTGGGGTGTGTGTGTTGTATGTAAAAGAAAAAAAAACATATCTCAAAAAAGCCAAAATTCATCAACCGGAAGTTTACACAATTTTGCTACTTTTTTTTTCTTTTTCGTTTGTCAGAATTTTCTCGAAAATAGCCTCATGATTTTTTGAAAAAAATATATACAGGGTGGTCGCTAGAAAAGCGGAAAATCTGAGGGTCAGATGAGATCATGAATGCGTGCTTACTCATTTCTATTTTGATTTGTTTTAGGTTCTATTTGATACCCACATCATGGAAGGAAACAGGAAACAGCTTTCAGACTTTCAAAGGCAAGTGATTATTCTTTTCAAAAGTGAAAATCCGACTTGGGGACTGACAAAATGTCTAGCTGTGTTACCAACTTTTTTTTCAACGATTACAAGGCATCAGTTTAATAATGTTGTTGCAACTTTGAAACGAGAAGGTCCTGAAACAGCTGGTGCACGCCAAAAAGGAACGGGTCCAAAGAAACGAATTTCGGACGAGGCACGTGGCACAGTGAAAGATTTGGCTGTTTCACCTGTGCCACACGGTACAATGAACAGACGTCATTTCAGTCAACGAGAAATCGCTCGACATCTCAATATATCGAAAACATCAGTGTTTGAAATTCTCAAAGAAAGTGAAGTGAAATGCTATCGTCGAATAAAATGTAACCTCCTCAGTGAGCGACATCAGGAAATGCGCAAAAACAAGTCGCTTGCACTGATCAATCGCTTTGAACCAGAGTGTGCTTGGAAAAGAGTATGGTTTTCAGACGAAGCAAGGTTTTCATTGCGACCGCCTTTGGATAGACAAAATGATCGAATTTACCGAGAAGTGCGATAAAAACTGACATACCTGAGGAAGATCTGCTTGTGGAATATGACAATTTGCAGCCATCTGTTCTTTGTTATGCTGCAGTTTCATGGTATGGCAAAACGGAGCTTCGATTTCTTGAAGGATATTATCAGAGTCCTGAAGGCAGGAAGAAAAAAACAATAAACCAACAAGTTTATTGTGAAGAGATGTGTCCACAGATGTTCAGCGATATACGAAATGTAATGGACGATCAAATATGGACATGGCAGCAGGATGGTGCCAGGGCTCACACAGCAACGGCTTCAGTTCAATTTCTTCAGCAATCTACTCCTGATTTCAATGAACCGGAAGATTGGCCCTCCAAAAGACCAGACTTAAATGTCATGGATTACTGCGTTTGGAGCTTGTTATTAACAGAGCTTCGGAATTGTCGACGTGACATAAACCCTATTGATGATTTGAAAACGAGCTTGAGAAGAGCTTGGAACGATATCTCACAAGTTACCATTCAAAACGCTACAAGAGCTTGGATTTCTAGGTTAAAACGCTGCTCTGAAATGCACGGCCGACATTTTGAGCATCTATGAGTGTAATATAACATATGCCTTTAAAAAACTTAGTAAAAGTTATTCTTTGTAAAAATAAATAGCTGTTTGACAAATTTTCCGCTTTTCTAGTGACCACCCTGTACTATCTGTACAAATGAATCTCTATCACTTTTATTTGAAACATTTCTCCGGGGAAATAGTTTTTTTGGGGGGGGTGGGGGGTTTTAGGGGAACAATAACATTAACCTTCCCGGTAAAGTACCACTTCAATACAATATATGGTTCTGTCACTTATATAATAATGATAATAATAATAACTAAAATTAATAATCCCTAAATCTGAGTGACCGATCGCCTCAAGCGAACGAAAGTGTCCAGGATGTGCCAGAAAAGGTAAGAACATGGAAAGCCAAACCATTGCACGGGGAAGTTTGCATATAACCTTGAACGGCTGAATGTTGGACAAATCAGCGTCGAACGCATGGCTTAGGAACGGCGAACTTTTCCCGGAAACAGTGGGGTTCATGATGGCCATCCAAGACAAGGTCATGGGCACCAAGTATTTATAAAAGGTATATTATTAAGCACGCTACAGTGACATGGTGCCGCGAAAAACCTGAAACTATTCACCATGTTATTGGTGAATGTCCGGTTTTGGCCCCCAATGAATACACTAACAGTCACAATAATGTCGCTGGAATTGTTCATCGAGAACTGGCGATTAGATGTGGTTTCTTAGAAGCCATGGCTGCACCATATTATAAGTATATTTCATTCCCAGTGCTGGAGGGCAGTAGATACCGCCTATATTATGACATATCTGTTATAACTGACAGGAATGTTATAGTCATAATAGGCCAGATAAACATCCTTGAAGACAAATTAAAGAAGGATGTAAAATTAATAGACATCGCTGTGCCCAACGCACATAATTTAAGTAAAACTTTGTTGAGGAGAAGCAAAGAAAATATGCCGAGCTTGGGGAAGAAATTGAAAGAATATGGAGGGCAGAGAGAGGGAGTCGCGGTTATTCCTCTTGTCATTTTCACGACTGGAATTGTCCCCAAATGCCTACATGATGGTATCACGCTTCTCAAAATTCATCCCAAATTAACCACTTATATTCAAAAGGCCGTCATTTTGGATACATGCCGTATTGTACAGCTATTCTTAATCAGTGAAAGTGTACTTGGTACAATCCCCACCTTTCTTAAAAATAAAAATGTCAGCATTAGCTGAGAAAAAATATGAACAATAACATAATATATATTAGAAGAGATGCTACAATTCTATGTTTGAAGAAAATCGCTTAACCTAGAGTGCGACTTTACAGAATAGGTTTTTGATGGGATTTTCCTTGAAAACGTCTATAAAGATTCTGTTTAAACTTGGTATACTAACTGCACAGATATAAACGTATCATTTTTATTTGAAATATTTTTCCAAAAAAAAAAAGAAAGGTTTTGGATAGTTTGGCAGAATTTATGGCATTAACTGTCAAAATTCTATATACCGTTGATTCAATACGCTCTACTTTGGCAACAATATAACCAACATATAATTTCAAAGAAATCATTATAGACATATTCGAGCGTTTAATATATATTTATTTATATTATATGAATGGTTGAACATTATATTCTATTGAAGTGGTATTTTAGAGGTACTTTATCTCTCCACTGGCTTTATATTTATGTAAGGACAAATAAAATTTATTTTATATATAATTATATTATTAGGAGTAAAAGAAAGTCTTTAGAATGTTAAACCCAGTATATCGGGTGCAAAGAAAAAGAAAATGTAATGTGAGAAAAAACTGAAAAATTGTTTAATAATATCGGCCTTCCGGTTTCACTATTTCGACCGAAAACTTAGTGTCATATCGCTTTATTATCTAAATGGAATATGAACATTGGATTTCTTGAGGTTTTTTTTTTTTGGATGGGGGGGTTATTTTGGTAAGGAAATAGTGGTTAGCGAACTGGACTCTCACGCGGAAGACCCCGGTTCGAGTCCAGCTGCCCTGAAATTTTTTCTTCATAGAAGCCTCTACAGCTCACTGTCCGGTGATGGACAATGTTGTCTGTAACAAGTGAACACTTTCTGGAGGCCAGCCATTGCACTGAGAAGGCTCCGGGCGCCAATCACCATGGATATTGAAAAAAAAAATAATCACACACACACACAAATATATGTATAATATATGATATTATATTAAATGGAAAGGGTGCCCCATTTAACCGGGCCACTTTTGAAATAACTCTTAAACGAAGCAAGATATCTAAAATGTGAACATAACGTTTGTTGAACTATTTGCGCTCTAGTTTATGATGGTGTTAATGTTTTTTTTTTATTTTATTGCCGCCTTACACCTGAAATCGGTAATTCAATGTTGCGATTTCCTTTTGACCCCCCACTTTTTACTACTGTATTGAAAACTACTAAAATAATGAAGAAAAATGCCGTTAATTTCACTTCAATATTTCAAAGCGTTGAGGAAGATATTCAATCATAAAGATTCAATTTTCGTCGTTTTTTCCCTATATTTCCATTTCATTAACTAAAATTAAAAGCGGATTTTCTTATTAATTTAGAATAAATAAGATAGTTCAAATGCTGACAACATTTAAAACGCATTTAGAACCATAAGGGACTTAAAAATCAGATAAAGCATCATTAAAACGAAACAATAATCCAGTTAATTTACAAAAATCTATAAAAAAAAACTCTTTCTTATTTATTCAATATGACCTCCTCGGCTTAATCGGCACAAGCGCCGTCGCTGCCCAACAGATGAAGTTGTTAATCGTATCATGTCTGCCGGAATTGCTAAGCAGGTTAGGATTAAGTCTTCTCTAAGTGCTTCTGGAGTTGTTGGTTCCCTGATATAAATTTTTTCTTTGAGATATTCCCAAAGAGTTAAATCTGGAGATCTGGACGGCCAGCTTGCCGGTCGCTGTCTCCTAATCCAGTAGTTACTGAAAATCTCATTCACTTCTCTCCTCGCCACTAAGGCATAGTGCTCGGGCCAACCATATTGTTGGAGCCAGCCATTCTTGTTCTGGCATATCAATGGCACATCCTCCAGCAACTGTTGCTGTTTATTTTGGCGAATAAAATTGGCGTATTCTTTCCGATTTAAGGTACCTGACGGAAAGTATGAGCCAATAGTTCTGTCTCCAACCATTCCGCACCAAACATTAACAGGCAGATGTTTAGTAACCGCTTTAACCGTTTTAATGATGTTTTACCTGATTTTTAAGTCCCTTACGGTTCTAAAATAGGTTTTAAATGTTGTCAGCATTTGAACTATCTTATTTATTCTAAATTAATAAGAAAATCCGCTTTTAATTTTAGTTAATGAAATGGAAATATAGGGAAAAAACGACGAAAATTGAATCTTTATGATTGAATATCTTCCTCAACGCTTTGAAATATTGAAGTGAAATTAACGGCATTTTTCTTCATTATTTTAGTAGTTTTCAATACAGTAGTAAAAAGTGGGGGGTCAAAAGGAAATCCATACCATACCATACCATAAATTTTCTCCGAGGAAATTGATTCTGTGAAGTATTACGGATGCTGCAACGATATACTATGCACTAAATATTATCATATCAGATATTATAATATGTATCTTTTATATAAATAGTATATTTAACATTCATGAAATACGTTGTTAAACTTCCATGGTGAAAAGAATTTCTTTAAGAGAAAAAAACATTTGTTTTGACTCCAGATTTTTTTGTTTCGTTCTTGCTGGACCGTAGAAATAAGAACGAGGACGACCATGCTAAGCGGTGACGATTATTTTATCGATTCTGGTTGTAGAGAAGCGAGTGGGCGGCGACATTAAGAAGAGTGTAGTTGAGCAGGTGTAAACCGCAATGTGGACTAGAGAAGAGGCTCACGACCATTAAAAAAGATCCTTTCCCCCACACTCTTTCACAATAATAAATGTTGTAGATATGACCTTGTACATTTGCTTAAAACGGTTCTTGACATTGCTACTAAAGGAATGTTTATTCAGCGCAGGCGCTTGTCACAAATTGAAACTAGTTTTCTTTTCTTTTTTTTCTTAACATCCTTATGTAATATTTAATAACTAAAGATTCTTGGAGTTTTAATTATCCCACAGTTCTTGAAAAGTAGTTGTTCCGTATTTAATATAGTATTTAAAATTACCATCAATTAAATTTGGCGTGCTGCCAATTTATTTTATAATTTTTCTCTCGAGGTATAAAGATTTTCAGATATAAAGAATTACACCAATCGCATGTATTACAGGAAATGGTCTATAGAGTATGAGAAAAAAAATCCCTCAAAGGTAAATTTTACACTTCCCTACAGCCGGCAATCCCAAAAAAGACCTTTGTTCACTGATCTTCCAGAAAGTAGAAGTTTCTTCACAACCATGACCAGACTTCGTTTTAACCATAACTTTTCTTCCCATCATCTGTCTCGTACTCAGTCAATCAAGTCTGCTCATGGCCCTTCTGAATCAATCATCAACGCGAACCACCTGATCCTCTAAATAATAGTCACAAAGTGGATAGAGGTAAATTATGGAAGGCTTTTGCATTAATGCAATATGTACACTACCTGCTAATCTGCATACGATCATCTCAAAACCAAACCACGAATTATATTTGGCTTTTTTCAATTTTATGTACGAGGTGTGTAAATTAAGTAATGAGACTGATTTTCTAGTGTTCGATCTGGCAACACTGGAGACGCGGCGCATGCGTGATAGGGCAAGTAAACATCTCACACACGTCCAGTGCAAATTTGAAAATGCTAGAGTTGTTGCACTGTCCGTAGTGACTTTTTTTGTGAGCAAGGTTTTTTCAGTGCGTTTTAAAAATGAATGACATCAATTACGAGCAACGTTGTGCTATCAGGTTTTGCTTCAGACTTGGGCACAGTGCAACGGAAACGTTTGAAAAACTGTGTCAGGCCTATGGAGACAATGTTTTGTCGAGAGCACAGGTTTTTAGGTAGTTTAAGTCGTTTGCAGAAGGAAGGGAATCAATTGAAGACGAGCCTAGCAGCGGAAGGCCTTCATCTTCAAGAACCGACGAAAATGTTGGCAGAATCCGCGATCTCGTGCGTTCAGATCGTCGTTTGACAGTCTGAATGATCGGCGAAGAGTTGAATTTGACTCACACAACCGTTCATCAAATTTTGACTAATGAATTGGGGATGAGAAAAATTTGTGCAAAAATGGTTCCGAAAAATCTTTCACAAGAGCGATTTCTATTAATGAGTATTTGGCCAGTAATAACATTCCTGTGGCTCCTCAGCCTCCTTATTCACCCGACTTGAGTCCATCTGACTTTTTGTTGTTCCCCAAATTGAAAAATCACCTCAAGGGACATCATTTGGGAACATTGGAGAATATTCAAACAGCCATAACCGACCAACTGAAGTCCATTCCAGTATCCGAGTTCCAGCACTGCTATGACGAATGGAAGAATCGTCTTCAGCGTTGTGTGGGTTCCTAAGGTAGTTACTTTGAAGGGGACAATGTTGAATTGTAATTTTATTTGAATAAAAAAAAAAAATTAAAAATCAGTCTCATTACTTAATTTACACACCTCGAATATAAAAACAAAAGTCAGTCTATGAAAATGAAAAGCAAATAGTGTAAACAGAACAATACCTAGTTACCATCAGCGGATGAAAACTGCAAGAAACCTGGGTAGAGAATCTGGCCAATCTGGCTAACACCTTTTCAATGTGATGAGCAATGTTGTCCATAATGAGATAACATTGCTTGGTGGCCGGCAGCGCACTGAGAACGCTTCAGATGCCAGTGAACTCAACTGCTTCAAGCGTCAAAAAATGAAGTAAAAAAAAAAAATAGAGTCAATAATAATTAATTAAAATACAAAAATATCATTCAAACAAAAATTCGATCTATTATTGAGCCGTTTGTTACAAAAAGAAAAATATCATTACTCGCTTCCTTCTTTCCACTCTTTCAGCTCATTCGTGAAGTGCGGCTCTAATCCAGCTATTTCATTGGTTCTTATCCCTTGCCATTGTTTCTAATTCCTCTACTTGATAGAGACTATTCTCACTATATTCCTCATATTTGGTACAAAGCCTATCCCCTGCTCTCTTGCCAGTGTCCTGGTTCAAACACTGTAAGGCTGTGCGCCCATCATCCATTCTAGTCTCCTGTGGCCATAGATCTCAACTGCCGGGAATCATAATGTGCTGTATTGATAGTATTTAGAGATCCTCACTTATTCACATATTTCTAACATAACTCTTCGTTTCTGAAAGTGAATTTCCGTGGCAGTTATTGACATGTTTGTTCAATACTACCAAATTTTAGCACCTGAAAGGAGCACTGACAGAAATATCATTTCATATAATCCTAATTTAGTGTTTAAGATTTCCTTCTTCTTTCCAATTAGGGTAATGCTTATTTGATATTAAAAAAAGTGAGAAAAAAAAAAAATTATTAGTCTGGTTTTTCCAGTTTGATGCGATTTTCACTAATTACTGTTTAAATATTCAAAATCAGTCTCTTCTAGAGAAATCTCTATTACACAATATATATAGGGCGCCGTTACTCAAACCTTCAATGCAAATTTTTTTCTTCTTGATGATATATTAATATTCATACCTTTTTTTGGCATGGTTCTTCCCAGCAACTTTGTTGCTGCTGCATGGAATCTGTTGATATAATTCCATAGCCAAGTGCCCTTGTACGTAATAATAAACAGCAATGGACTTAATAGCTTATTTGATTGACTCCTTTTATTGAATCTACCACATGGAATAGTTGTGATTCCTTTTCATTCAGTCTTACGACACTGTTAGAATCCTCTTACACTGACAACATAATCTAAAACGCTAACTGCACTTGATTAAACTATCATTTTTTGTTTGGAAATTGATTTTAAGATTTTTCTTGACGTCAAACTTGCCACCAAATGCTACTCCAGTGAAATGTTATAGTTCTACCACTATTAAGTATAGTCGACCAAAGACATTGGGTAGAATTTCATATTTTTTTTTTATGATAAATATTAAGCGGAAATTACATTTCTGAATTCTTCGGGATTTCTCGAGTAAAAAAAGAAATCTATCCAGCATCATTGGAAACATTTTGACAGTGAAGTTGTGGATATCATGGTTTTAGTAAGGTTTGAAATAAAAACGTTTCTTGACGGTTTATATGACCATTTTCAGATACAAGATTTATGGCCCCTAATGTCAAAGTATAGGGTTTTATTTCATCTTTTTTTTTTTTTTTTAATGTTAAGGTTTACAATATTTTGCAGCTTCTCTAATGTATGACAGAAATACGCTGTCCCAACTGATTAGGGGGAGGTTCGGTGAAGTGGTATACGTTCGATATAATGGGTTTCAGAAGGAGAGAGAAAATGGGTTGTAGAAGTATAGGTGAACACTGTATAATCAAAAAGTAGCACAAACTGCTTGGACTTTACACTAAAATATATAAAATGGTAGTGAGAGGTAAAGAGAAAGGTTGATGACGCGTTATGACTGCTGTATGAACTCTGCTGCAAGCCTGTCCGTAGACTTTCTCCTGTGGCTGACACAGCTGTATTTAAACTGTATCTCCCAATCGAGTCGGCCTAAAGTAGTGAGTGAGACTGTCTCTCTCTCTTTCTCTGCTTTGGAACCCTCTCTTCAGATCCTACTACTTAACGTACTTCATCAGCCTATTTGTAATGGACGGCGCGACGTAGATTGGCTAAAAGGCCGAAGTCATTGCGAAGGAAAAAAAAAAAAAAACAACTGATTATGAAATTATACAATAAATAACGTTACCTAATGATAAAAATAGTTAGTTTTTATTTTTTTATTATTATTATTCATAAACGTAATAGATTATTAATTGGAGATAAGTTTTTTTTTTTACTAATATTGACGATAACAGCAATGGAAAAATTTTCTAGTATCCAATAATAGCAACACTTATATAATTTTTATTTTTTATTTAAATATTGTAAATGCAAATGTTTACATATGTATTTTTGTTAGAATACATGGTTTATTTTATATATATATATATTTAATATCAGACGTACAGTCAAGTTATTGGAATTAATATTATTGATACATTGAAAACAAACCTGTCAACAGGGTTTTTGTGATTGTATTTGTTTTTGTATCTGTAGAGTTTTTCACACTTTTGTTTACGTAATTTCTATTATATTTCTTTATTGATAGATTAGTTATATAATGTCAAACAAACGTATTCGTTTACATTGAACTCATTAAAATTGGAAAGTTAAAATTAAAATCTTTTACCTTTTTCAAACATTAGTCGTTATATCACCTAACTTCTCTCCAGCCAATATATTAATTGGAAATGCAAAAACGTTTTTACGTTGAAGTATTATAGATTTTTTTGGAAAATTAAAATTGTATTTGTTGCCCAAATTTTCATCACCCTATTTCCCGTTTCTGTCAATTTTCCATTAATGTTGTGGATACGAGAAGTAAATTAGCTAAAAGGTGATGGAGAATGACGCTCAAGTCAAATATCCCTTCCAGTCATTTCCTTGTAACAAAAATTGATTTCAAGTATCTTTCTAATTTCTAGGTAAAATAAAATGCTAAAAAATTTAATTGAAGTAATCTTGAAGGGCAATGTTTAGTGAAAACATGAAAGAAATCCTCTTCTTCTTCTGCTTCTTTCCCTGAGACTCTTATGCCTTTCAGCGTCGAACCAGATATTATTCCACTCCCCGTCCATTCCATTTATCTCTCTCCTGAGCCATTCTTTTCATGGACGCGGTTGATTGTCCTCTTTTAACCTCTAGGCGCTCAATGTATTCTAGGTAGCCCATCCTTGGCCTTCCTCTGGGCCGTATACCTGCAGTTCTGACCTCCATCAGACATCTCACCTTATTCTTCCCTTCTGCAGACGTGCCCAAACCATTTCAACTGTCGCGTCTCCATCTCTTTCATTAGGGGTTCTATTTCTAGGCTACTTTTTATTCGTTCGTTTCTTAACTTGTCTCGCCTAGTCTTCCCTTCAATGCGACGAAGAAACCTCATCTCTGCAGCCGTGATCCGGCTTGCGTGCTTATCTAACATCGGCAATGATTCGGTCCCATACTGGAGAAGTGGTAGGTAAGCCGTCTTAAAGATGGTCAACTTCACTGCTTTACTTACTTCTTTTTTACCTATAATCGTATTACTGATTTGGCTATAGGCTTGGTTGGCAGCTCTAACGCGATTCAGTACTTCCGGATCTATCCCGCCATCTCGGTTTATAATTACACCCAGGTATTTGAATTCCTCTACCTGTTCCAAAGACTTCCTTCGCATTCAATACGAATAGCTTCGAAGGCGCTACCTATGTGCATTACTTTACTTTTGCTGATATTTAGCGACATTCCCTTCCATTTCAGCACTTCATTCCACTCAATGACTGAGTCTTGAAGATGCTTTTCCGAATCCGCTAGTAGGACCACATCGTCAGCATATAGAAAGGACTGTGCACATATTGGCCTCATTTTCCAGTTTCCTATTTTGGCTTTAGGAGTTCTTCTTTAACACATCTTATGGATCTCATCCATAAATATAATAAATAGCAAGGGATTTAAACTATCTCCTTGCTTTACTCCTTTTTCGAGGTTGAGTGAACACGATTTTTCTCCATTAAGCCTAACGACTGCCTTAGGTTTCTGGTACACATGAAAGAAATCTGAGAAAATAAATAAACTAGCTCACAGCAGGTAGAGAAACATGTATTTATAAGTGATAGAATCATATATCGTATTTAAATGGTAATTTAGAGGAAAGCGTAACACAACTGTTCCCCCAGAAATCCCCCATAGAAATCATTTTCTCCGGAATATGTTTCAAATAAAAGTGATAGGTATTGATATGTGTAAATAGTAGAAAAAAATTAAAGAAAATCGTTGGAGCCGTTTACGAGAAAATCGCAAAAAAAAAGAAAAGAAGCATTTAGTCAAGTTGCATATTCGATTGATGTATTTTGCCCAAAAACTAAACTTTGTGTCAGATATCGATGTAGTATCTAAACAGAATACCTTGCTATTTTTCGTTTCGTTTTTGAAATATTTTGTTCACACACACACACACACACACACACACACCCAAAGATTCTGGAATTACAAATTATTTGCCAAATATTTATTTTTAAAGAAATGTAATAAGATCTGGTTTGTTATTGGGGATCCGGACAGGGCTATTAGTGAGACGTTGCTGTGTCTTTCACGGAGCTCTCTCAGGCGTCTGGTTGGATCCCTTATTGGACATTGTGGTTTAAGGAGACATCTCTACGTAATGGGGCTCATGCCGGATCCATTTTGTAGAGTCTGTGAAACAGAGGAGGAAACACCCATCCATCTTATGACAAATTGTCTGGGTTGTGAGGAGATTAGTTTCAGGACCTTTAGTCGGAACAGGATGTCTGTAGAAGAGCGTAGGCTATATCCCCTTAAGATAATTGTCTTATTTGTTCGGACTTCGGACCCGGTTTGTTATTGTTTTTCTTGGGTAGCTATATGGGCCCAGTGGGGCTTTGGTCCCTCCCCACAGACAAATAATAATAATAATAACTAACGTGCTTTGAAGAATTAGCTTTCAAAACATGCTAATTATTATACACTATTTTCTAATGTCTAATTATAATTTATAATAATTCCATTTTGTCATTAAAAACACACACACACATAGTAATATAATCTTTATAATTTCCCTGACATTGGTTTTTTATTAGTTGTCAGTTTGTAAGCCAATAAAGGTAATGAAAATTCGTCTTCTTTACAAATTTTTACTGACATCTACAATGATGTTTTGTTTAATTTTCGTTCCGTATACGATGTTACCACATTAATGCTGTTCCCAAATTCAGTGCTGGTTAGCTTGCACTTAATAAACAAAAAAAAACATATTTCCGCCAAGGATGCAACTTTGATAATAAATAAAGAAGAATGAGTCTCGCCTATGGACTGGAGGAATTATCTGAAAAAATATATATTCTCTACAAGGAATAATGAATGGGGGGGGGGGGCACGCCACTGTCAAATAAACTGAGAAAAATTAAATATGCACCAATAAAGTGGTTAACTTCATATCGAGAATCTCGCCGGGAAGAAGTAGTGCTGGCACGGCTGCGAATCTGGCATATGATGTTAACTCTCGGTTATCTGTACAGAGGGGCAAGACCTATGACAACAGCTCACCTATGACAATTCTGTATATCCTAGTTGAATATACAAAGTATACTCATACAACAATGAGAGCGAATTTAGACATGCCGAACACTTTGACGGATGCACTGAAAGATAGCATTGAAAACGGAAATAAGGACTCTGCAATATCTAAAATAATTTGGCTTATCTCAGCATTTATAAATGGCTCTTTTTGAATTAAAATATTGTTAGTAGGTTGCTTTTTATATAGACGATTAGCTTATTTTTGTAAATATTTTTGTTGTAGGGTGAACTGGAGTAGAGGAATATCAAGTACTCTGCTCTATAGTGTGTATGGATAGGGGTGTTAGTGTGAAAGATAGGTTTGTATGGTCGGTTATGTTCTTTTACATGAAGTGAGAGTATTTATTTGGATGAATGTATTTATTGGCTGGCATGAGTGAGAAGTTAGGTTTGGAGTGTAATTGAGTTGGTTGCGTATGAAGTGCAGAGCACCCATACCGGTCAGGAGTGGTAAAATCTTTTAATAAGTCTACTTTACATGGGAGCCACTGTAATTCTTGGAAGGGTGGGCCTGCAGCCTGGATTGGCACTCCGCCACTTGCTTAAATAGGAAGAATGATCGTTGTGTGAAAGTATGTGTGTGTGTGGATTGGGTTTTAAATTTATATTAGCGTAATGTAGATTAGTTATGATTTAGATAGAAATAGAAGAAAAGAATAAATGAATAAGCGCAGCAGGTGCAAAGAACCTTAGCTGTTGCGCACCTGTACAAAATAAAAAAAAAATATATATATTTCTTATTCTAACATGATCGCCCTATAGTAGAATGCACTTAGGTCACAGATGAGCTCATCGCAGTCTCCGGTTTCTTTCAGCAGCTGTAGGATTAATAATTGCCCTGGTCTGTTGTAAGAGGTTACTTCAATATCAAATTTAAAACCAGATCCGCGCCAAACATAAATTCAGCCAAACTGGAATTGAGTCCGGATCGCTCGCATCAAAGACAAAAGCATAACCTAGAAAGAAGTTCATAATTTACAAACTTTGAAAAGTTTAAAGTTTTATGAATGTCTATTTTTTTTTTTAATATTACTATCGAAGATTTATTGTAATTTTTTTTTTTTGTCCTTAATTCATTAAAAGACCAAAATTATATATGATTTCAAACTTTATTTATTTATATGAAATAAATTGGAAGATACCTTCTTGATAAATTAGGGAAAAAATTCTTGCTAAATTTCATTGAATTCTTTTCGGTAGATCGGTAGTTGAAGCTGCTTGCTTCAAGACATTATTAAAATTTAGAAGAAAATATTTCGTTAATTTATCGTTTAGATAATAATGCTAAATATTTCGCTAAATATTTGAAAATTCTATAAATCTTGAAATTTCTCAAGGCTATCATTTTTTTTCTTTTTCTTGGCTTAAATATTTGTTCTAATTTATTTAAAAAAAAAAAATTATCTCCTACATTCTTAGACAAAAAATAAATAAATAAATAAATAAATATATATATTATTAGTATTATTACGAGTATGATCTCAACTCTATTTTTTATGATAAGAAGCTCCAATTTTTGTACAAACTTAAGTTTTAATTCTTATATCCAATTACTTATATACAAAATGTTCCTTTTCTAAATCTCCCCAAAGTATTCCTCCTAAACATTGTATTCAAATTTTATCAAATCCATTCTTGAGTAAACCCTGCGACTATTGAAAGTGACTATACCACCATGCACTAACACAGATATTAGTGGGGATTCTACATTGAAAAAAAAACTTCTGATCTTAAATCTACATACACGTCTCAAACGACAATAACTTAAAAAAATATTACCACCTGCTTGTAAGACTCCTCAACAGACGATCTAAACTGTTATTAAACAACAAATTTACTAATATATATATTGAAACCGATTTGGAGTTACGGGATCCTACTCATCGTCGTCTGAAACGGTGTTGGCTACGCGATTTACTGGTCGGTGGAGTTCAGTAATTAATTCACTGGAGAACCACCTCTGGATGATGACTACTCATTCAGTCATACGCTTTACTTGTCATTATCAGTCATTCTTTTTACTTATCATTATCAGTCATACTATTTACTTGTCATTATCGGTCATTGTATTTACTTGTCATTAAAAAGTCATACTATTTACTTTTCATTAACGGTCATTGTGATTACTTGTCATTAAAATTCATACTATTTACTTGTGATTATCGGTCATTGTATTTACTTATCATTAAAGTCATACCATTTAGTTGTCATTATCGGTCATTGTATTTACTTGTCGTTAAAATTCATACTATTTACTTTTCATTAACGGTCATTGTGATTACTTGTCATTAAAATTCATACTATTTACTTGTGATTATCGGTCATTGTATTTACTTATCATTAAAGTCATACCATTTAGTTGTCATTATCGGTCATTGTATTTACTTGTCGTTAAAATTCATACTATTTACTTGTCATTTTCAGTCATTGTATTCACTTGTCATTAAAAGTCATACTATTTTTGTGATTATCGGTCATTGTATGTACTTGTCATTAAAAGTCATACTATTTACTTGTGATTATCGGTCATTGTATTTACTTGTCATTAAAATTCATACGATTTGTTTGTGATTATCGGTCATTGTATTTACTTGTCATTATAAGTCATACTATTTACAGCCATTGTATTTACTTGTCGTTAAAATTCATACTATTTACTTGTGATTATCAGTCATTGTATTTACTTGTTATTAAAAGTCATACTATTTATTTGTAATGATCGGTCATTGTACTCGTATTTACTTGTCATTAAAATTCATACTATTAACTTGTGATTATCGGTCATTGTATTTACTTGTCATTAAAATTCATAAGATTTATTTGTGATTATAGGTCATTGTATTTACTTGTTACGGGGCAATCGCATTTGCAATTGTAAATTCCAATAAAGCATTATTTAATAAAAAATTAAAGTTCCCTTGGCCAATTATTGGTTTTAATTATGCAGAATTTCCAGCGGAAAATTGCACGCACTACAGACTCTTTATACCTTATCCTATACCTTATCTTTTATACCTTAATACTAGATATCTTTGCCCAGTCTTTTAGACCCCTATTAGTGATTAGGCTTTTCTATTTACTTGTTTTAATTCAATCTAGAATCCAGTTTTATGCCGAGATAAAAAAAAAAAAAGGCTTCCTCTTCAATTCGAGGAAGTATTGCACCATTCTAATGGGGGTTGGATTTTTCATGACTTTGTGAAATTAAAGAGTTGGAATTAGTTTTTAATATGTTCACCGATATTTCGTTTTAGATTCACCCGTTCTTTCAGTTTAAGTAACCACATGTCCAAGGCAAAGTTCAAGTGTCTTCTATTGCAAAAAAACAACAAAAAAAAACAACTAATTGAGGCCAATATTGTCAACGCGTTCATGACGACATGTATCATAATACTGAAAAGGAGTGGCCTAGAATTGATATAAGTTATTCAACAACTCTGTAATTCCATTATTCTTATTATAAAGAGATATATTTTAAAGCTTCTAACTTTACTAACTTTCTAAATATTTGTAGGGTGATAAAAATAAATACGACTAGAATAATAGAACACAGTTATTTACAAAATATGGATCAATAAAATTTCAATACTAGATAAAAATATCGAATTAGTAGTAAAAGAAAATTAAACCGGATTATAAGTTAATTTTATCCATAGACAACAATCCACAATCTGTCTAATATTATCTTTTAATATAGATATATGTATATATTTTTAAAAGTCAGACCCATTACTCTTCAATAGTATCGGTGTATGCCTGCAGCAAACAGCTTGTCAATATGTTACCTGATATAAAAGGTTGTTTCTACCAATACATTTGTTATATAGTTTTGCTATTCTACTCATATGAACTTCTGATCCCTTTATTATTATCCAAGAAGTATTATAGAATACATTAATAACAGATTATTAAAATAGTTATCTATATTAAAGTTATTTAAAAAGGCTTTTCACAAGCGTAAATAGAATGAAACCACTCTTAGATTCCTACCATAACTTGTGGGTGTTTCTGCGGGAGGAAATTCCGACATTAACTTTAACTGACATTTCAGTGTAATATATAGTTTCAGCAACTATTAAGTGCAACTAAAATTTAACACAAAGTTCTAAGTTACTATTACGTATATTACAGGGAGTCTTGTTTCAATATCAGATTTTGTTATTTTCCCTAGATGCTTCAAGAGGAAATATGCTGCAATTGAGTCAGTTTTTTGAAGTACATGTTTTTAATATATACTGAGTACAAGAACAATGGTTAATATATATATAAATCGATAGTGTTACCAGTAGGTATTATTTTAAAATACAGTTAATCTATACAGTTAGAATATGTATATATATATATAAAATGTTTTCGGTGTTAATTAGTGAAAGACCAGATAATGTCATCCCGGTGACTAACCCTTCAATTTGAAAAATAAAATAAAAAAATATATTTTTTACAGAACGTTTCTGCCTAATGAACGTTTCGTCCAATCTTCAGTTATTTACAATTTCACTGGTAGCATTCACAAGAATAATATTATATCGAATTTTCATATTTTCGAAATTTTTGTTTATTATTCTACTTTTGTAATTTCATCTTTTAATTTTGTGAATAATTGTAGCTTTTAAGTAGTTTACGTTAAAACATGTATTTCGAAAAATTGACTCAATTGCAGCATATTTTCTGCAATTCGAATCTTTTGGCCTCTTCCAAGGATTAAAGTTACCCTTTGGAAGAGACAAAACGGTAATTTCAACCCACCTTATTGGAACTTGTAGCAATGTTTTTGTAACTTTGCCCATTAGGACGGCAACTACATAGTCATCACTATTTTAAAATATCTTTACATAAATAGAGTAAATGTAACGTTAGCCTCTTTCTAGAATTGACGCTATTATCATAGTATTTATCCATACAGAGATATTTGCCCGCAAGGAGTATCCGCTGCATGCAGTTATTTGGGGACCCTACAAGTTATCACAGCTCAGTACTCCATGCACTTCGTCAGAATAGCATACAATACACTTAAACTACATACACTCTACACTTTACAGACAAGGACAAACACAGCACACAAACTAGGGACTCCGCCCCTAGTTAATTGGCGTAAGCCAAGGGAGAAGGAAGGAATTAGCTCAATGGTGGCACGCTGGACTAGCATCGCAGAGGTCCCGGATTCGAATCCAGCATGCTGCCCTTAGATTTTCTCTTCCTAGCAGCCTCTACAACTCACTGTACGGTGGTGAGCAGTGTTGTCTGTAGCTAGAGAACACTGCTTAGAGGCCGGCAATGCACTGAGAAGGCTGCGGGAGGCACAATAGATCTTTCAGGTCACAGTGCGATAATCTCCTACAACAATCTACATCTATAGAGATCTTCCTTGATCCACAGTGTTTTAATATTGTTATCAGAATCCAATATATGTGCGGATTCTAAAAATCAAAGGAATGCTATCTGTAATGGCATGTTGTGCTAGGCAAGTGTTGTTTTTTTTCTTTTGGTTTTCTACATCTCTACGTGAAGCCAATGTAACTTTTGTTTAAGCAACTATTACCTACATTTAATTTTATAAATTATTATTATTTTTTATTTTTCTTCTTTTATCTTTTAATTTTGTGAATACTCGTAGCTTTTAATCAGTTTGAAAGCCTATTATTTGGTTAGTTGGTTATTTATTGTTTTGTTTTTTTTTCTGTTTGTTATGTTAGTGATGTATGGGATTCCGAATCTATTTGGATTTTTTTTTGTGGGGGTATGTACCAATTCTAAATGGCCACCCAAAATAGCTTTTTAATTTAAATTTGCCTCCAATAAATAACTCCCCACCTAAACACCATTCTGAAGCATTAAAAAGCCTTCCTTCCTTCATTAACCTTCGCAAAGGGTAAGACCTAACAATCTGAGTAAAATATTTGCCTATTCCCAAGGATTTACTTATTAATTTTGTTGTTTTTTGTCAATATCGTCATATTCAAAATGTTTTACATATTTTACTGTAGTAATCCTGTGAAAAATGGTCTTGGTAAAGAAGACATCAAAGTACGCACCATAATAAGCATGTTATGGATGTTTGCAAACTGTTTATTTTTATATTAAATAATTATTCATAAAAAAAATAAGTTCTTTTGTTTTATAAACAAAAAAATAATCTAAGAAAATAATACACTTTTTTTTCTTCTATAATCTCATGGTGTTGACCTTTGAGAGGTCTCTTGTTAAAATAGATCTCATTTATAGTAATGGATGTAACGTCGCTGTTAAACGTGATAGATAACACTAGGGGTTATACTATCTTAGATAGGGCACTGTCGAGCCCCCAAATTTTATTGGTCTTATATATTGTTTTTTTTTTTATATATTATTAATTGAAAGTTATTATTTGTTTAATTTTTATATTAGTTTTGAATAAATTATTTCATTTTTTTGTTTATTTGTTAAAAATGCTACTTTATTTTTCAGTAGCAACAGTACCAACATTAGGTTAATTGGAACAATAAATTAGTTTGATATATTATACTGAAACAATAAATAGAATTTTTAATTGTTTTACTTAGCGTTGTATCATTTGTTTATTTAGTGCTGCAGATAGTTTGCTATTTTTCCATGCTTATTAATTAAATTACGTGTAAGATTAAAGAGTGTTCCATGTTGGCCTGCTTCTTTTTTGTGTTCATCATCCAATTTCAGTTGTCAACCAACTTTAAAATATCTGCAGTATCACTCCATTTATCAAGACATCCTAAAGATGGATGAACGCCCGAATCCGTTGAATAGCATAAAATGAAACAGGATAACAATGGAAAAAAGATCTCAGATGTTTTCGAACAACGGATCGAACTGTTATAAAGGACTTTAATAAAATCTAGGTAGGAGGAACAAAGTTGTGCTTTGGTGGGTGCCGGGGCATACTCCCTCCCTGGTTTGCAGCAGGCCAAGATCAGCTCGGGAAATTATAACCGACGGAGATCGGAGGTTTCTTCACGGGGCATTGCCGACTTAGAGGACACCTGGTGAAGCTGGGTTTGG
Source organism: Triatoma infestans (assembly GCA_011037195.1). NCBI lineage: Eukaryota > Metazoa > Arthropoda > Insecta > Hemiptera > Reduviidae > Triatoma > Triatoma infestans. Next base: position 2,200 of record JAAEAF010006349.1, on the reverse strand, counting down.
AAAGTGATAGCTCATGCAGATTCTGTGGGGAGCTGGAGGAAATGCCATTACATCTCCTAACAGACTGCGAGGCTGCCACTCAGAGAAGGTTCAACTACCTGGGTAGCTACATGGTGGAGGGGGATATGCCCTCTCTAGAGCCCGTCAGTATACTGGGATTCCTTAGGGATCTCAGACTGATGTAGGTGTTGTAGAACGGATGTTCAGCTGGGGACATCTGTTCGGGTGCTAAAAAGACTTTAATGCAATTGGTACCATGGCATGACTTTATTTATTCGATTATGTCCAATTTACTAGAAGCTAAGTCGTTTTGGAGTAAACATTGGACATTCTGATTTCTAATCTAGATGTTCCCCCGGCCCACGTGTTGTGTGAGACTTACGAACTCTTGAGCCTTATGAACTCTTATTATTCCCTGAATCTCACTGAACTCTGTCTCATTAATGAACACCAGAACTTAGGTCAAAGTTATATGCGATTTTGAATTCGCAATCTTGAAAATCGTTTGCCAAATTTGGTATTTGCCTGATGAAATCTATTTTTTTTTCCAAGGGCTGCAACAACAAGTGATCATGTTTTGTTGGCAAAGTGCTGATTAGATAATGGTAGCAATGGAAATGATGGATTCACCTCATTCTTGCAAGAGATGGTGAAAATTGAATGGTAGGCTCGATAAGAGTTTATAACAACCGATTTCAGCGTTAAAAAGGCTTCAGTGAAACAATTAATTGGACTTCAGACATAATCACTTTTTTGGAGCACTGTGCCCTGCTAGTCGTAAACTGTAGAGATAAATGGAGGTTTCACGCTTACAAAAATTTATAGTTTGTACGGATCACAAAAAAGAGAATTGAATTGTCACATTTTGTCTGTTGAAAGGCGTTTCTTCTTACGCATTACAGACATCTAAAAGCGTTAGAAATGCTTCTACACACAACTACATCCGTTTCAATGATCCTAACTAAAATGGCCTAAATTATAGGCTGTAAAATGTGATCACGTCTAAAGCCAGCGTAAATCACTTCAACCCCGTAGGTTTAATGGTTGAAGAAAATATTTTCAACTTAGTTTTGTTTCAAAAAGCAAACATAACTTCATTTGGACATTTTCATTTTTTCGATGCCCGAAACATGGACGGTTAACAAACTACGGAAACCTATTCTAGGCAATGGTAACGATGTGCTATCATATAATGTATACATTGGTTATGAATATTTGATTTTCCTGCAACATTTATAGATAGTTCTGAATTACCATTTCATCATATTACCCAGAAAATAAAATTTTCAAATTCTAATACAGAAAAAGACACCTTTAAAGAGAATTTTTAAAAAAATTATATTAAATATATTTCCAAACTAAATGATTAATAATTTCGAGCAATAATAATTTGGATTTTATAATGTCATTTTCAATAGGGACAGCGTTGAACAAGGAAACAATTATTATAGTCGTGTTTGGAAATTTAAAGGGTAACTACAGATACAAAGCTAAATGTACTAATTTAATAGGATCCGCATTTTAATCTTGAAATTAAAATTGGGGAACATTTAATGTATATCGGGGGAGCATGTTATATTTTAAATTATTTATTTCTTTTCCCCCCAACTCGTTAGTCTAGTTGCTCGTTAGTCTAGTTAGGCTCTTCTATTTTAAACTAATTTAAAATGCTAATGAACCTTACTCATTTATTTACTTTTTTTGTTATTTAAAAGATATACATTATTATTAACTAATACTATTGGACACTATACATTAATTAAACTTGGTAATTAAATAATGATTTTGCCACCAATTACATTAAATTTTGTAATAATTCATAATGACGCATTCAGTTTTAGTAGGAAGTTTCCATTCAATCAATATTCCTTTAATTTTAGTAGTTTGGGGGCGGGGGCAGCAGAAATTCTGTGTAACCTTCCAGAGTATTCTCTCATTGCAGTGTAAAATTTAAGGTTTCATCAACTATAAGAATAGAATAACTAATTCCGATTTTTAAAAAAAAAATTTCAATCAGAACTTAGATGAACTCAGAAAATGTTTGAGCTTTAATCTGGACTTTTTTCCCCACTTTGTGGATTTAAAATAATGAATTTTCCAGTGTCTTTTCATTCAACGCTGTTAATTAAAATAGGAAAACTCGTTACTGCATTAAAATAGGAAATCGGAATTATTATAATTTTAAAACGCAAGTATTAAA